>ML806249.1:125109-160575 GCA_009831015.1 Picea engelmannii | reverse complement strand
TCCGTCGAAAGAATCTCACTAATTTTGCATCCGTATTATACTTTGCCAACCTGACTGCGCCTTGGCAAACAATGATCACTCTCCGCTTCACCGATTACATTTCTTCTTTTTCTTAATTCAAATTTCTTTAGAATTACGTATATCTTATAGTTTCAGTATTCAGAGGTATATCTTATAGTTTCGGTCTTCTGAGGATCGTGGTTCCTTTCACCCACTGCATATGGTAGGAAAATGCATATTTTCAAGTAGAAATCAGGCTGGTTCCAAGATCATTCGAGCTACCTACGTGCAGCGGCAATAAGGCCAAGAGATAACTGAAACTGAACTGTTTATCTTTCTATGGTTTAATAGATCCAACTTTTATTAAGAATTCCTCCGATTTTCCATTTATTATGAACTGTTGTGCATCCTTTCCGCTCAATCCATGGGAGTAGTATTTGTTGAAAGCTTTTTAATTATGCGTTTGACACTTATATTGACTCATAGATCATAGGTGTAGACCGTTTGCCCTTCCGAATTGATGGTTTAGGTGTAGATAGGTTAGTATGGGAAGTTTTTCCACAGCCTTTGGTCATAGGACTGGTGTGTTTCAGATTGGGCAGTTCTCTTTGAAAGGCCTTTATTTTTTTTTCAGTTTCTATTAGCATCATTGATTTCCCTAGTGCCTTATCGGTTTTGTCTCGCTTGATGAGACAGTTCTCCTTAACGGCCATATCAGACTATCATCGAGGTGAGTTTTAAATTGTTCTTTTGAATTCTAGTCATAACAAATAAATTATGAGCGTATTAATTATGGGTAAAGTAGTTGCAAAAATAAAGTACAATTAAAAAATATTATAAGTTTATTAATTACTAGCATAGTCACATCATAATTGTGGTTGTGGCTGATTAATACTGAAAGACATATTTCTTTTGCAAACAAACTTTAATTGTCTTTTGGTTTATTTCATTTACAAACAAATTTTATTTCATTTACAAACAAATTTTAATTAGTATATTAAAATTATAAACAAACCCTAATTTTTTAACAAAAATCTTAATTGAAATTTTAAAATGAAATAGTATACTAGTAAAAAATAATTTCATAACATTTCTATGAATCATGATGAATGAAAATTACCTTTTCCAGAAGACTGCAACCACCATTCAAAAGACGACAACTCTTCCAAGATATAAACCTGTGTTCCATATATCAAAAGAGGCAATGCCTACAACACTCGAGTTACAGTTTCGCGCATAAATATTCTCTGTGTGACTGGTTATTCACAGAGAATACACAATCTTTAGTTTGAAGAAGCATTGTAGCTCTACCCGCTTTCTATATCACTGGACAGTTAGCAATTAATGAACAATTAGAACCACTAACTTGTTGATCTGAAGGACAGAAAAATGAAAAGAGTTATCAGAAAGGATTACCTTGGGTTTCAGTGGCAGTAAGCCCGTAAAGTAGAGAATATATCACTCATCTATCTTCGCCTCTCGATTTCGTTGCTCGAGTTGTTGTATACACTTGTTCAGGTGAATGAGGTAATATTTTGTTCTGTAGATCTACCTGCCTTCTATATCACACCACAGTTAGCAATTAATGAACAATTAGAACCACTAACTTGTTAAGGCGATAGGATATAACGAGTCAAATTCGATACACGCATAACTATTTTCTTCCTCCCCGTTTCTGTTTCAAATATTACCAGCAAGTAAGCAATAACATTAATCTGTTTCAAATTTTACTTGAATGAACACCTGATCGAACGAAAAAGGCTAGAATTTCGTCCGATCGAAATTTTCCAAACCTCTTGAACTCCCTTCGAAGAGTAGATACAGAGGCAAGTTTTTCACATAAATGGTTCCTTCCATAATCTTCTGGTACGCAGCACAAATAATCTAATAATATATGAGATTTAATTAAAAAAACGATTCACATCTCACCGTTCACATCCCAAACAGTTATGCAGGCAATCCATTTGAGGTAGTGTCTGTTAATCATCTAAACATGGCAATAAAATCTTGCATAGATATTAATCCATGTTATTCATTTTAAAGTGGCAATCATATGGTGTTACAATAATTTTTTAATATGATTAGGTAAATGTGAAAAAGTAAACATGTTAACGCATGCATTCATAAATACAAGAAAGTTATGAATAGTAAATCCTATTCATTGATTTGGGAGGACGAGTAAGAATATGCCAGCATCTTCAATTCAGGCCATAAGATTAAGATTTAAGATTAAAAGATCATTAAATGTGCCCATTGTCAATAGTTGTACCCCTTTAGGCGTAATGAATAAAGTTGTTGCAAAAAAATTATGAGTTTATTAATTATGGATAAAGTAGTTGCAACAAAAAAGTACAATTTGATCTTAAAATTAAAAAAAATGGTAAAACAATTATGATCCTAAAATGAAGAAAAAGGATAAAATAGTTATGACCCTAAAATTAGGAAAAGGGTAAAAATATTATGAACATAAAATTAAGAAAAAGAGAAACAATTATAACCCTAAAATGAGGAAATAGGGTAAAACAATTATGATACTAAAATTAAGAAGAAAAAAAGGTAAAGTAGTTATGATCCTAAAATTAGGAAAAGTAGTAAAATAGTTATTACCCTAAAGTTAGGAAAAGGGGTAAACAAATTGTAATAATAAATTAATTAAGAGTAAAGTGGTAGAAAAGTAGTTACATGGAAGAGTATAAATACACATCAAGAGTTTCTCATTCATACACAGAAGTTCATTGAATATCTATATATTCATGTTTTGAAGGTTATATCTTGGTGATGGTATGATACTATGATACATGTTGAGGTATATTTTGGTGATGTTATGGTGTATGGTTTATGGGATATATTTTCGTAATTAATTGATGCATATCATGAGTGATATGGCACATGTTTGATGATATTTCTTGGTACACGGTTTATTGATGTTGGCACATGCTTTAGACACATAGTTTGAGATACATCTTGGTTACTTGTTGATGATGTGATGGTTATGCTTTTGGTATCTTGTTGAGGCATTGGTATATGTTTGAGGCACATCTTTGGTGCATGGTATGAGGCATATTCTTCGTACATGTATAAGTTGCATGTCTTGGCGATGTTGGCACATGTTGAGGCTTGATACATGGTTGATGTATGTGATATGGTACATGGTTGATGTACTTGGTATGGTACACGGTTGATGCATGGAATGGTACATGTTGATGTACATGGTATGGTACTGGTTGATGTGCATGGTTGGTGCATGTTTGATACAAGTTGATGTACATGGTGGATGATTGATGTACATGCTTTGGTGATCATTTTGGTATCCATGTGAGTGGATCCGGTTACAGTTAGTTGATGATGGTATATCAATGACAAAGTGATAGGTTGGTTGATGTGATAGTTACAGGTTGATTGATGTGACAATGACAATGAGAGGTTGATTGATATGACAGTGACAGTGACAGGTTGGTTGTGATAGTGACAGTGAGTCTACACTTATATTTTAGGGTGGAAGGACTGGGCAAGGATAGGTGGTTTTAGCGTCGTTCCGGTTGGTGCCAAAGAACACAACGATTTGGATCTTCCTTCAGGTTGGAGCCTGCGAATCAGGGGGTTATAGCCTCCTTCTCGTTCGACTGAGAGAATTGAGAGAGTTGTAGTTTCCTTTAAGTTGGAGCATGTATATAGGGGGTCGTAGCCTCCTTGTATTTGCAACTGGAGAATTGTGAAGTTGGCACTTCCAATTAATGTATTATTTTGATATATATGAAATCATTTTGTGGTTTTCTCCCATTTGGGTTTGCACGTAAATTCTGGTGTATTGTGTATTTTATGTCATGTTTCTTATGTATATATGTTCATGATATAGTGATGCTACATTGATGATATTCTATTGATAAAGTTGAAGTTTATATATTATGGTTAAAAGTGGTAAAAGTGTTCATACTAATTCACCCCTACCTCTCAGTATTCCAAAAATTTTCATTAAGGGGTTTCTCACATTCTAATGTTAATGAAATGTGATGTCGAATTGTGATATTCATAAAGAATTTTGTCACATTACAATATTTATTGAGGGTAAATTCCTTACTCGTTATTTAGGATTGTTTCCTTCATGTTGTTGTGTTAATGGATATGTCACATTGGGCCATTCATCAAATGTCATGTAACATTGTGGAATTTATTAAGGGTTTTGTCACATTGTAATGTTCATCAAGGGTTTTGTGGGATTGTGACATTCTTCAATGGTTATTTCATATTGTAACATTCATTTTGTATTACTTTATAATATGGATATGTTTGATTGCGATGTTCCCACATAGTTATGTCACATTTATACATTCATCTTGGTTGACTCATGATGGCTTCCTACATTCATAAATGGTTATGTCATATTGTGGCCTTGATCAAATCTAATGTCAGATTGTGACATTCATAGAGGATTTTGTCACATTGCGACAACCATTGAGGGTTATATTGGATTATGACATTCATCTATGCTTATTTCAAATTGAAACATTCATATTATTATGTTAATGACTATGCTACATTACAACATTCATCAAATGTGAAGTGACATTACAATTTTTATCAAGGGTTTTATTGCATTTTGACGTTAATGAAATATGATGTCACATTATGACATTGTGACATAAAGTTTAGTTAATTTTAGTTGGCCATTATTCATTATGGATGAATATGGTGTTTGATTGTGGTTGGGTAGGGTTAATAGTTTCATAATATTGTCAATAGTTATGTCACATTATATAGTTTATCAAAGGTGGTGTTGCATTAATACATTCATCAAGGGTTTTTTTTTCATTGAAAAATCTCTATTGGCTTATGTTATATTATGATGTTTGAATATGGTTATGTGACATTGTGACATTCATCTCAGGAAACTTTATATCAAGTTGTTTTGTTGGTTAATGTTTATTTCATATTGTGACATTCAGATTGCCATGCTAATGGTTATGTCACATTGCCACATTCAACATATGTCATGTCACATTGTGATGCACATTCATGGTTTTGTTGCATTGTGATGTTCATTAGATGTGATGTCACATTTTGACTTTATTAAGGGTTTTTTCACATTACAACTTTTGTCAAGGATTTTATTGGGTTTTGACATTCTTCAATGGTTATGTGAGACTGTAACATTGATTTTGGATTACTTTATAGTATGGACATGTTTTATTGTGATTTCCCTTAATCATTATATGACATTAAAACAATTATCAAATGCCATGTCACATTGAAATTTTCATTAAGAGTTTTGTCCCATTGTGACATTCATAAAGGATTTTGTCACATTGCGACATTTATCTAGGGTTATGTTGGATTGCAACATTCGCTAATGGTTTTTTCAGATTGTGAAATTCATCTTATGATGTTAATGCCTACGTCACATTATGGAATTCATTAACTTTCATGTGATATTGTGATGGTCATTAAGGTTTTGTTGCATTGTGGTGTTAATGAAATGTGATGTCACATTGTGATATTCATTAAGGGTTTTGTTGCGTTAAAAGTTAATAAAGGGTTATGTTGGGCTGTGATATTATTCAATGGTTAAGTCAGAGTGTGCCATTCATTTTGTCTTAATTTACATTAAATTGTTATGTTTCTTAATATTTATGTTTTATTAAAACACTCATCAAAGGTTATTTTACATTAAGTTGTGTTCAATTTGTTTGAACATAACCCACATTCCTCAATAGTTATGCTAAATTGTAACATTAATATTCACTGAATTATGTAAAATTGTTGTGTTCTCAATCCCAAATGGTTATGCTTCATTGTGATGATCATCAATTCTATCTCATGTGACGTTAGTTGAATTTGGTGGGTCACAGTTCATTATGGTTGAGTATGTTGTTTGATTGTGTTTGGCCAAGGTTAATGGTTTTAATAATATTATTAATAGTTATGTCGCATTCCATAGTTTATAAAAGCTTATGTCTCATTGCGACATTCATCAAGGGTTTTGTGAAATTGAAAGATTTTTCTTGGGTATTGGTGTATTAGAAGGTTCAAACATGGTTATGTCACATTGTGTCCTTCATATAAGCTAAGTTTTTGTCAAATTTTTGCATTGCTTAATCCTTATTTCTAATTGTGACGTTCATCTTGCAATGTTAATGGCTATGCTAAATTGTGGCATTCATCAAATGTCATGTCATATTTTGATGTTCATTAGGGGTTTTGTCTCATTGTGACGTTCATCAAATGTGATGTTGCAGTGTGACATTTATTAAGGGTTTTATCACATTGCAACATTCACGAACGATTTTGTTCGGTCGTGATATTCATGAATAGTTATGTTAAATTGTAACATTCCTTTTGGATTAGTTTATAATATGGATATGTTTGATTGTAATGTTCCTCAATGGTTATGTGACATTGAGACATTTTTCTTGGTTGACTTGTGTTGGCTTCCTCCATTAGGGAATTGTTATGTCACATTGTCATGTCAATCCAATGTAATATCACATTGTCAACTTGCGACATTCATCGAGCATTATGTTGGATTGTGACATTCCTTTATGCTTATTTCATATCGCAACAATCATCTTCTCACATTAATAAATATATCACTGTAATGAACCTCATTATCACACAACAACAACAAAAAAAATGTTTTGCTCGCTATTTCCTTTTAATAACAGAATGTATACACTTATTATAGGATTGGTTCAAATTATGTTCGTAAAAAGGTTCTTAAAGGGGAAAGTTCCAAAGTTATACCTACCATAAGAGTTCCCTCTCGTTTTCAAATTATTTTACCCATTGATATAATGAATCATATGAAAAAAATGTCTCACCACTCCTACTATGATTTCCTCAAATAGAAACATAAGACTCCTACCATTTGCGTGCATGTATCTCTGATTAAAATTGAAACTAGGCGACTTTATTTGGTTTACCCACCATACGATTCATCGAGACGGGTTTTATTACTATGTCGTGATCGAATTTAATGCTCTTAGGACCAGGGTTGGTTTGTGAATTAGTTACTTACCTCCATATGTCAAATGGATATTTCATCACTAGGATTGGACTATTGATTCATGCTAAACCCGAGGAAAGACAAGGGGTTTTACTCTTAACATAATACTTATTAAGTGGGTGGGATGATTCTCTTTCTAGCAGTTAAAACTCCGTAAATTTCATTAAAGGTGGCCTACGAGTTCCATTGGAAACTACTGGKCTCTTTACCCCATATGGCATGTGGTGCAGCCRCGCTACTCACCCCGCGCGTCTRCTCTCAGGATCTTCTCTTCTCTTGGCCCGAAGAACGCCAAGGTTCTTCTATTTCCCTGTCGGGAAATCTGCACCCACAGAATCCTTCGTGCGATCCCCCTTCCTTTTCTATCGGGGAATCGGAACTCGCGACTTMGCGATSTCAAAGGTCGAACACTGGGCTCTCGAATCCCCRAGACCCGATGACTAGTCAACACTGACCTTCTCTCGCCTCTGTCGAGATTTATGCTATCGCGATTTCGCTACTCGTGATGCCAAATAAATCGTCTTACCAACTGCCAATACCCGATACACCGAAACACCGATGCACACGTGCAAGTTGACCTTTCCACTTCCTGTCACTTCTATCGAGATTTTGGATTTCGCGGGATCGCGAATCCTGATGTCAATGTCTCGGCACTTCTCGCTGCGGAATCCCGATGACTTACGCCACCTGTCTTCCTCTAACTCCCACAGCCCCACACCGTTTACGTCATTGTCGGGATATCGCAGATCGCGATTGCAAGAGGAAAGAATACTCTGTCCTGGAAACTCCCGATACTCCGAACCCCGACTTCTTCGGATCTCCTGACACGCGTCCCAAACAATGAATGGTTCGGGCTCATCGAGATATTGTGGATCGCGATATCGCAACTCCTGTGGCAACAATTTGGAGCTTCGACTCACGAAACCCCGATCCACGATATGCGTGTGGATCCAACGACCCTCGTGGTCCTGATCAACTGTTTCACCTCTCCTAAGCTTGGAACCTTTTGGGAATATTTCGTCGTATCTTCCCTGCACCTTTCCAAGGTCCAACGGCTTACGGTGATTCACAAATTCTCCTCGGAGAATACCGACCGTCCGTTCCTTTCTCCACGAAGACTTGATCACCTGCGCTCAACCTTTTGCAGCACCTGCCTGAACGCTTCAAACACAACTTCTCTGTGCGATCCTTCTACGAATTCGAAGACTCTATCCTTCCTGAACTTTGTTGTTACTCTAAGCCTTAGAAAAGACTCCCTGCACGCACTCCTTGCGACAACCCTCCAACACGTCTGAGTGTTGAAGTCTCTTTTGACTCTGCGCATGCCTGCAGCAGTAGTCTTTCAGCTCTTCACTCAGGTTCACGACCCTGAGTCTTTTACTTGGCCTGCATACTCCTTGCATGACCCTGTGCCCAACTAGCACCTTCAAGGAAACGAGAACAAAAGATACCTCTATTTGAACCCTTCTGTCGACGCACTCCTTGCAGACAAATTCGACTGCACTCCTTGCAGGAATTCTCTGGCTCAAATAGAGAAACAATTGAAACTCATTCCATCTCCCTCTCAGACTTCAATTCATACATGAAATTACATACACAGCCTATAAAAGCAAATGTATAACAGGGAGCAAACATTCATGAGCATAACATTCAACACACATACACAGAAAATAACACAAAAGCCATGAATCTGAATCAATTTCTTCTATTAATTCAAGATCTGTACATGGGTGTTCTTCTACAGTTCTATGCTTCTCTTCTTTCTCTTCTTTTTCTCTTCTATGCTCAGGCTTGTGTTACAATGATACAAATGAGGGTGTCTATATCCGTTTTCCCTCCATCTTTCTAAAACTGTCTAATCTATGAATTAAAATCCTATCTACCAGCATTAACTATATTAAATGTCATCTATCTACTAAAGGACGAGAGATATCCGCTCAAGGTCCATTACAATACACAAGTGCACTTCATCTTAAATGACTCATTTAAGATCGTGAAACAATTTCCAAAGTGTTTTTCAAAATTTGGGCTGGCTTGTCCAGTTGTCTTCCACTTCCGCGTTGGCTCACTTGATGAGGTTGTGATTCTCCTGCATCATACTCCCTCGCTTGAAAAATTTCATGGGCTCCTGTCCATGAGCTCCTACACATTCTGTCCATGGTTCTGAATCTCTGCTTCATTTTCCCAGCTGGCGTCTTCCGCTGGATGGTTCTTCCATTTGACCAGATACTCATAGTATTCTTTCCTTCTGGTCTTCTTACCCACTCTCTTGTCCAGTATGCATTCCATCTGCAGTTTCTCTGAAATCGGCATCTATTTCATCCATTGGATCACTGGCTACTCAGTCCCAGTCTCTGCTTCTCCAGCTCTATATGGGTATAAATCCGTGACATTGAATATCGAAGATATTCCGACCCCATCTAGTAGCTCAATCTCATAAGCATTTTCTCCGAATTTTCTCAAGACCTTACATGGCCCGATTTTCTTCATTTTCAACTTATTATATGTTCCCCTCGGGAACCTCTCTTTCCTCAAATGTTCTAGAACTAACTCACCAACCTCAAACTAAAGTTGTCTCTTCCATTGGTCAGCTCTGCACTTATACTCGCGATTTGAATCTAGCAGTCGCTGCTTCACCTGACCGTGAAGTACTTTCATCGCCTCTGCGAATTCTTCATCACTTGCGCTCCTAGTAGAAATCTGTTCCAAATCTTTCAATTCAGAAACTCCCCTCGGCTGCGTGCCATACACAATCTGAAATGGACTTCGGCCTGTGCTCCTATTCACTGAATCATTATATGTGAACTCTGCTTGTGGTAATATGCTATCTCAGCTACTATGGTGATCTGTTACCAAGCTTCTCAGCAAGTCTCCCAGACTTTTGTTCACCACTTCTGTCTGTCCATCCGTCTAAGGATGATAGGCAGAACTAAACATCAAATTAGTTCCTAGCTTCTTCCATAAAGTCCTCCACAAATGTCTCATGAACTTTGTATCTCTGTCTGAAACTATGCTTCTGGGTAAGTCGTGAAGTCGAACGACCTCTTTAAAGAACAGATTTGCGATGTGAGTCGCGTCACTGGTTTTCTGACATGGGATAAAATGTGCCATCTTGGAAAACCTATCCACTACCACAAAGACTGAATCAAATCCTCTTTGTGTCCTTGGCAATCCCAATATGAAATCCATGCTGATTTCATCCCATGGCCTCTCGGGTATGGGTAATGGTTGATAGAATCCTGCATTATGCTTCCTCCCCTTTGAATGCTGGCAAATTCTACACCTGTCAACAAACCGCTTAACCTCTGACCGCATCCCTGGCCAAAAGTATGACTCACTCAGCTTCGTGAATGTCTTATCATGACCGAAATGTCTGGCCAATCCTCCGCTGTGTTTCTCCTTCAGCAGATTCTCCCTCATGGAGAAATTTGGAATACATAACTGATTACATTTGAACAAAAATCCTTCTTGGATCATGTACTCTATCCACTGGCTTCGGTCTCTGAGAACTAGATTCTCAACTGCTTCATATTCTTCTGCAAAATCTGCATCACCTACATACATGCCTTTGAGATCATCAAAACCCAACGTTTTGACTCGAAACTCCTGCAACAGCAAACACTTCCTGCTCAAAGCATCAGCCACTTTGTTAGCAGTACCAGAAATATGCTTAATCACAAAAGTGAAATTCTGCATATATTCTACCCATTTTACATGTCTTTGATTCAACTTCTCCTGTTGAGTCACAAACTGTAATGCGTGGTTATCACTATATAACACAAATTCCTTTGGGATCAAGTAATGCCTCCACTTCTTCAATGCCTGGATGATGGCATAAAATTCCTTTTTGTACGCGGAGTACTTCACCTTTGCCTCATTTAGCTTCTCACTGAAATATGCAATCGGTCTGTCTTCTTGACTCAAGACCGCTCCTATGGAAAACCCGCTTGCGTCACATTTCACTTGAAACGTCTTCTGGAAATCCGGCAACACCAGAACCGGTTGTTCCGTGATCCTCCGCTTCAACAGATTGAAGCTCTTCTAAGCCTTTGCTATCCAGTGAAAAGACTTATGCCATTTCTTCACTATGTCCATCATTGTTGCGCTAATTCCACTGAAATTTCTAATGAACTTCTGGTAGAAACTAGCCAGTCCATGAAAACTTCTCACCTCAAATACATTTCTCGGTGATGGCCAATTCTTGATCACTTCTACCTTATCTGGATCCATCCTCAACTCATTCGCCGAAATAACAAAACCCAGATAAAGGAGCTCTGTCTTCATAAACGAAGATTTCTTCATGTTAATCAACAACTTCTCCTGCTGTAGCTTCTTCATCACAATGGCCAAATGCTTCAAATGCTCAGCCTTTGTCTTGCTAAAAATCAGTATATCATCCATATATACGATGACAAATTTCTCGATGAACTCCCTCAGGACTTCATTCATTAACCTCATAAAGGTACTAGGCGCATTTGTCAAGCCAAACGGCATGACCAACCATTCATACAAACCTTTGTTTGTCTTGAATGTTGTTTTCCATTCATCACCCTCTCTCATGCGAATCTAGTGATATCCTCTTTTCAGATCGATCTTTGAAAAATATTTTGCCCCGCTCAGGAAATCCATTAAATCATCCATCCTCGGCAATG
This sequence comes from Picea engelmannii, assembly GCA_009831015.1. NCBI lineage: Eukaryota > Viridiplantae > Streptophyta > Pinopsida > Pinales > Pinaceae > Picea > Picea engelmannii. The sequence goes on along the minus strand of ML806249.1, from coordinate 148,923 downwards.
TAAATCTATACCTGATGGTTATCTTGTTAATTTCCCTCGAGTCGGTACACATCCTCCAGCCTCCATCCTTTTTTGGACTGAGTACCATTGGAATGGCACATGGGCTCAAACTTTCCTTGACCAATCCTTTGTCCAGCAGCTCTTGGACCTGCTTCTTGACCTCTTCATTTTCTTGCGGCATCAACCTGTACGTGGCTTTATTCGGTAAACTAGCCCCTGGTATGAGGTCTATATGATGACTCACACTCCTCATCAGTGGCAACGAATGAGGTAATTCGTCCACCACAATGTCAGCGAACTCTTCTAGCAGTTCCTGAATCTCCTCTGGTAGATCATCCACTCTTGTGCTAGTCAGAACAATCCTCGATTTTCTGACCACAAAGAATTGTGGATCTTCTTTCTTCTTCACCTCCGTAAGAAGTTCCTTCCCACTCATAAGAAGTATTGTGTTGCTGGCCTCCGTCTTCACCTCCTTATCTTTTATTGGAAGCAACATATGGGTTCTTCCATTCTTCTCTAAAGTATATGTGTTCATTCTTCCGTCATGAACCACATTTATGTCATATTTCCATGGTCTACCCAGCAATAAATGACATACGCCATAGGAATGATATAACATAAGATCTTATCATTATATCCTCCTATTTTGAATTCAACCAAGCATTGTTTATTAACAGTTACCTGGTGTCCCTTCTTTAGCCATGAAACCTTGTATGGACTCGGGTGATCAGTCGTCTCTAGCTCCAACTTCTCTATCATCTCTGTAGAAACGAGATTATTTGTGCTACCACTGTCCACGATAACCTTGCATACCCTATCCTTGGTCTCACAAGTTGTTCTGAAAAGTATGGTCATTTGAGCTGAGTCCTCCACCTCCTTCCCGGGTGTTAAGAGAACTTTACACATCATCAGTGAACTTCCTCCTTCAGCGTCTTCAGCTTCCATGTCTCACCGCTATTCCTCAGCAATATGAGCTTCTCCTCCATCCTTCTTTTTCTCTGGACACTCGAATGACTTGTGCCCATTTTTCCCACACGTGAAGCAAGTGATTACTCCACCTCTTCCCCTTCCCCTACCTCTGGTACGAGGAAACATATTGTTATCAGCATAATCTCCTCTCTGCTCAGTATGTTTTTCTCTCTGTTCAACGTATGGCCCTCTCTGTGAGGTTCCACCTCTCTCAATCTTACCCTGAGGTTTCTTCCATTCCTCCTTGGGCTTCTAAGTTATTTCCTGGGTAACTGACTTGCCTTTGGGCTGACGTCTGCCTCTCCCTCGTTGGCCTTGCTTACGGCTCAACTTCTCCTCAGCTTTCAGAGCCATCTGATAAGAATCCTCCACAGTCCGGATGGTTACCATGATCATCTCATCCTGGATATCGTATCTCAGGCCATTCATATACCTGGAAACTTTCTCATCATCGCTCTCCCGATGACCTGCCCTGATGTTCAGTCGATAGAATTCCTCCGTGTATTCTTTCACTATCATCATCTTCTTTCTCAGGTTCTGCATCCTCCTGAACATAGTGATTTGATAATCTTTTGGGATGAACTTTGCCTTCATCTTTTCAATCATTCGATCCCAACTTTTAATTTTCTGCTTACCCTTGCAGCGTCTATCTACTTGTAGCTCATCCCACCATAATGTTACATGTCCTTTCAAGCGCATGACAACATGCCTGACTTTCTTATCCTCTTCAACATCTTCATAATCAAAGTAGGTGTCAAGAGCTCTAATCCAATCTAGTAGCTCCTTTGCATCCAAGTTTCCCTCGTAAACTGGAATGTCCATCTTTGCTTTTGCACCCATCCTTGCAATAGCTCTGATTAGGCGTTCATTTTTTGCATCCTCGGCTGCAACTTCCTCCTCTCATTCAAATTCTATTTCGTTGTCGGAATCACTAAGATCCCCCGCACCGGTTGTGCGTCTTTGAGCTGCCTCCATATCTTCAAGTCTGGCTCGGAGATCACGCATTTGCCTCTCCATTTCTGGATTTGTTACCTGCCTGCCTCTTCGTCGCACCTCCCTATCCTCTGGATCGGGTGTCTGTATGTCCCTTCTCCTGGGCGGCATGGTGAATTCTTCTTCTCTGCTAAAAAAACAAAGAACCTCTCTTTTCTCTGATACCACTTGGTGCAGCCGCGCCACTCACCCCGCGCGTCCTCTCTCAGGATCTTCTCTTCTCTTGGCCCAAAGAACGCCAAGGTTCTTCTATTTGCCTATCAGGAAGTCTGCACACACAGAATCCTCTATGCGATCCCCCTTCCTTTTCTATCGGGGAATCGAAACTCACGACTTCGCGATGTCAAAGATCGAACACTGGGCTCTCGAATCCCCGAGACCCGATGACTAGTCAACGCTGACCTTCTCTCACCTCTGTCAGGATTTATGCTATCGTGATTTCGCTACTCGTGATGCCAAATAACTCGTCTTACCAACTCCCGATACCCGATACATTGAAACATTGATGCACACGTGCGAGTTGACCTTTCCACTTCCCGTCACTTCTATCGGGATTTCAGATTTCACGGGATCGCGAATCCTGATGTCAATGTCTCGACACTTCTCGCTGCAGAATCCCTATGACTTACGCCACCTTTCTTCCTCTAACTCCCACGGCCCCACACCGTTTACATCACCGTCGGGATATCGTGGATCGCGATTCCAAGCGGCAAGAATACTCTGTCCTGGAAACTCTCGATACTCCGAACCCCGACTTCTTTGGATCTCCTGACACGCGTCCCAAACAATGAACGGTTCAGGCTCGTCGGGATATCGCGGATCGCGGTATCACAATTCCTGTGGCAACAATTTGGAGCTTCGACTCACGAAACCCCGATCCACGATATGCGTGTGGATCCAACGACCCTCGTGGTCCTGATCAATGGCTCCACCACTCCTGAGCTTAGAACCTTTTGGGAATACATTGCCATATCTTCCCTGCACCTTTCCAAGGTCCAATGTCTTACGGTGATTCGCGAATTCTCCTCGGAGAATACCGACCGTCCATTCCTTTCTCCACGAAGACTTGATCACCTACGCTCAACCTTTTGCAGTGCCTGCCTGAATGCTTCAAACACAACTTCTCTGTGTGATCCTTCTACGAATTGAAAGACTCTATCCTTCCTGAACTTTGTTGTTACTCTGAGCCTTAGAAAAGACTCCCTGCACGCACTCATTGCGACAACCCTCCAACACGTCTGAGTGTTGAAGTCTCTTTTGACTATGCGCACGCCTGCAACAACAGTCTTTCAGCTCTTCACTCAGATTCACGACCCTGAGTCTTTTACCTGGCCTGTGTACTCCTTGCATGACCCTGTGCCCAACCTGCACCTTCAAGGAAACGAGAACAAAAGCTACCTCTATTTGAACCCTTCCGTCGACGCACTCCTTGCGGACAAATTCGACTGCACTCCTTGCAGGAATTCTCTGGCTCAAATAGAGAAACAATTGAAACTCATTCTATCTCCCTCTCAGACTTCAATTCATACATGAAATCACACACACAACCTATCAAATAAAATGTATAACAGGGAGCAAACATTCATGAGCATAGCATTCAACACACATACACAGAGAATAACACAAAAGCCATGAATCTGAATCAATTTCTTCTATTAATTCAAGATCTGTACATGGGTGTTCTTCTACAGTTCTCTTCTTCTCTTCTTGCTCTTCTTTTTCTCTTCTATGCTCAGGCTTGTGTTAATATGATAAAAATGAGGGTTTCTATATCCTTTTTCCCTCCGTCTTTCTAAAAATATCTAATCTATGAATTAAAATCCTATCTACCTACATTAACTATATTAAATGTCGTCTATCTACTAAAGGACAAGAGCTATCTGCTCGAGGTCCATTACAATACACAAGTGTGCTTCATCTTAAATGACTCATTTAAGATCATGCAACAATTTCCAAAGTGCTTTTCAAAATTTGGGCTGGCTTGTCCAGCTGTCTTCCGCTTTCGCGCTGGCTCACTTGATGAGTTGGCGATGCTCTTGCATCAGGATGTTGTCTCTGACACTGTCACATGGCCACCTTCCCTCCGTGCACTCCTCATTTACTTTGAGGTTGATAGGATGTCAATTAGGGTTGAAGTGGTTTCACAATTATCATCGTTGAGTTCTGCGAGGCGGTCCTGTGAACCAACCTGGGAGGCGCAGTGTATTGCCATGGTAGCCTCTCCAAATTGTAACAGTTGGCATGGTCCTTGTTGCTGGTAAGTATTTGTCTCAAAACGCATTACTTGCAAGTTGTTTAAAAGAGATAATGCACCTGAATTCTTCTGTATTGTTTCCGAAGATACCCTAAACTCTGGAGGGGAAATTCATTCGAATTGATCTCTGGTTTCTTTTCTTCGTTTGCTAGCTTTGAAGGGGGTATACTCAGTTGTTTTCTATTCAGTTTCAGAAGAAAGGATTTATAACGTCCTAGTTTATTTTCTATAATATATATCTCTGTTTCCGCGTTTTAGAAAGGGTGTATCTTTTCATTTTCTTGTTTAGGTTTTGGGAGAAGTGTTTCGTAGACTCCCCGATTATGTCCCATGTCGAATCCTTTGATGGTTGTCGAGGCTTAAGGCCTCTATAGGGATTTAAATAGCTTCAGTCATGTTATACTTTCGCAATGCTTCCCATATTATTTACAGTAGGTAATACACTCATCGTGCTCTGTCCGATTTGGTTAAATAGTTGGATTAAACCACTGTGATGTTTGAAATGCATAAGATTACTGTTACTATCTATTTCTATCCTTTCCCTGTTATAGAATCATTACTTGATGTGTATGCACCTCCTCCTTGTAAGATTTCTTCGTTTCAGGGCTTATATAATACACTAATGATGGGCCCTGTTTTCATATGAGGGTACCCATCAGCGAATTAACACGCTATACACCCTCATCCAGGCATCTATCCAGTTGGGAAAAGTGACAAGTAAACCAGAGAGTTATGCCAGCTTATCGAACATAAGTTAAGTAAGTTTACATATTATTTCCTTTAGCAATTTTTGTTAGTATTTCATTATTTTTATCAGTGTTTACTGATAATTTAAATGTTACTTCTTCAGGCTTCTCATCCGCTTATGGATTTCGGATGTTCGGTACCCACTTTTGGTGCAAAATTTATTTGAGTTCCTTGTAGGCCTTCCAGAATTCCCACAGTGCCTGGGCACAATCTCTTCCTGGATTTTTCGAGATGTTTGATATAGTTTTATTCTATGCCTTCGATGGTTGGGATGAGGAGGTCCTCCTGTTTCTTCTTGATTCGACTTCTGTGTGTAACTGTCATTATATAGGATTTTGTTTTCAATCGAATAATTTACTGCATTGGATATTTTTATCCTAGTCGTTCCCCTATCTAGTCCCATTCCAACTTGTAAATCGATTTATTGTTACTATTGATTAGAATGTATTTGGCTACATTTGTTTACACAGTCCACAGTAACGTTCGGTATGGTGAAAAGGGAGCTTGAAGGACTTTTTTAGGGTTTTAACTTGTAAAAGGATTCTATTACACCGAAACTTCATATTATAATTAAATTTAGATCATAAGTCTCCTCATATTATTTGTCTTGTTTTTTTTTCCTTTGGGATTACTGCTGCACAATATGACTCCGTGTTTTTTCCTTTCTGGAGTTTTGGAAAATATTTCCTCCTTACTCTCGAATCACGGCTCCACATAAAAGTTTTACAGTCCCATGGACTACCATTTCCCTTATGAACTTGTTACTATTAAGCTATCATAATTCCTAGAATGGATTATATTCCTTTACTCTTACAGTTCGTGAAAAAGAATCTGGATGTTGCTTGGCAGGGTTAGAATTGTTTAACATTTATTTTCAACACAACTAAACATAGTTGACTACACCTGATCATTTCTGATTCAACATTAATACCCTGCTAATCTATATATATAACTATATATCTATCTGTGTATATATTTTCTATAACTTTTATTGTAATGGAGTCTTGAACCTTTCAGAATTATTTCATACGTCTATACATATATATCTGTATCTTATTCCCTCATTGTTTTTTAATCAGTTTACTTCGGATTCAAAGTATCACTTGCGTAGAACCCCTATTTCATACTGTGTATCTGTTGGTAGTTTTAACTGTGCATGTTCTATATGCAAGTAAAGAATAATTTCTATGTTATAGGCCATATTTTCTTTGAAATTTGAACTTACGTGATTATTATTGGAGGCTCGATGTGTACTATAAATACCTATAGGAAGTATTGTTCAACATAGATATTGGGATGTTCGACCTTAATCAAATCACACAAACAATTAAGATTTTCCTTACTTAACATAATGAATCAAAGCAAAGTGTAATCAGTAGTTTATCTCGTTAGGAGGGTAAAATCTTCTATGGATCTCATCTTACTAGTGAAATACTCAATGACCTTAGCATTCACACAACACTCCATCTCAATAAAACAAATCCATTCCTATTTAAGATGAGGAAGTATTTAGTAGGTCTTTTCCTTCTATAACATTCGACCAAAATATAATCATAGCAATCAAATTACATAACATAGCAATTACCCAGAATTTATTCATAGTAGCAAACAAATTGTAGAACATAAAATTGCAGGTAGACAAAGGGAACAACCACGTTCCTCCCAACCATAGAATAGGGAAGCCAAAATCACTTGGCCGATTCACCCCCTATCCTGACCATGAATCCATGAGGGCAAACTTGAAAATGTCCTCTTCAGCACTGTCCTTCAATTCAGTAGATCCCTCTTACCTCACACCTATTCAGTTTTCATAACATCAAGGAAAAGAAAATCATTATTCTCTTTCTCAGCATACTTGGCAGCGTCCTGCCTCCTCACATATGCTTATTTATCAATTTTCCTAGGCCTTTTTTCATCCCTTTGAAATTTCTACAGCTTTCTAAATTCCTGATTTTCAGGGGTTGCCAATGGCCAAATCACTAATTTGCCACTTGTAAAAATCAGCCTAGAGGTAGTTCCAACATGTTCCCCTCTCATGGGGTCATGGTCAACTAAAATTTAACATGGTTGTTCCATTTGTCCCCTATAATCAATATAAAATATTATGTTCTCATACAAGTGTCATAGTCAAATAATTAGTTGGGACAATCAAATCTCTGCCCAACAGTCATAATTATTTATTCCAATTGTTAAATTCGAAATTCGGAGTTGACATAAATGGCAACAATTTTCCAATTTCCAATTTACTAAAAAGGGAATGAATTTCCAGCAACTTTTAAATTCAAAAAATATTTTTATTTTCGGGGATGTCACATCCTTTCCCCCTTCAGTAAAACACTGTCCTCAGTGTTCGTTCCTTTCATGGAACAGGGTTGGATGATATTTTCGTAAATCTCCTTCCAACTCCCATGTGGCCTCCTTAGGACTGAAGTGCTTCCATTTCACTTTTACCTAAGCGATGGCTCTGTTTTGAAGTGTTATTTCTCCCCGGCCCAGAATGTGCAAGGGTTCCACCTAGAACTCGCCTTTGGGTTCCACCTGCACCAAGTTCCAATCAATCATATGAGTAGGGCCATGGATATATTTTTTCAGCAAAGAAACATGAAATACATTATGAATTCTTAGATTAGCTGGAAGTGCAAGTTGGTATGCTACGGGTCCAATTCGAGCTAGTATCTCGAAGGGCCCACAAAACCTGGGTTCCGTCTTGGCACAATTTCCTAACTTCAACGAACTTTTTTGGGCTTTGACTTTCAAATAAACATGGTCTCCTGCTTGAAATTCCAGGTGCCTTCTTTTCTTATCTGCATAACTCTTTTGTCTATCCTATGCTTATTTCAAGTTTTGTTGTACCTTTCTTACCATGTTCTCCATTTCTTGGAGCATTTATAGTCCAACCATGAGTCTGTCAGTCGGGTTATCCTAGCTAATTGGAGTCGTACACTTTATGCCATACAGTATTTCGAAAGGGCTCAATTTAACTGAAGTTTGGTACCCATTGTTATATGCGAATTCTACCAAGTGCAGATAGTCTTCCCACTTGTTCAGTTTTATCCTTACGTACATGCAGAGCATATCCTCTACGATCTGGTTTGTCCTTTCAGTATGTCCATCCTTTTTTGGATGATAACTCTTACTGAAATTCAAGTTAGTATTTATCCCTACAAACAATTCCTTCCAAAAAGAAGATGTGAATTTTACGCCTTTATCTGAAATCACCATTTTAGGAATACCATGAAGTCTTAAAATTTCTTTCATGAATATTTCAGCAATATTTATATCTTTAAAAGTAGACTTTATAGGAATAAAGTGTGCAGACTTACTAAGTTTATCGATTACTACCATGATAGAATCATTCTGTCTCTGAGTTTTAGGCAAACCTGTTATAAAATCTAGCGATATGGTCTCCCATTTCCATTCTGGTACCGGTAATGGCTGTAATAGGTCGGCTAGATGTTGATGCTTGGCCTTAACCTGTTGACAATCTTGGCACCTAGCAAGTACTCTGATGTTTCACCCTTCATATTGGGCCAGTAAAATAGTTTTCTAAGTGCTGTGATTGTTTTCTGGTAACCTGGATGTCCAGAATACGGTTTCGTATACACTTCGTTTAGGACTATTGATTTTAACTCTGTTGAATCTGGTATGTAAAGTCTGTTTTGAAATCGTAATAGTCCCTTATTGTCGACACTTAGATCTGATTAATCTGAGTTTGCGGTACTGTCCTGTAATTCTGCCATCATTTTATTGTAATTTCTGTCGTTAATACTTGTCATCCTTATCCTTTGTTCCAGGTCACTTTTTGCCTTGCTGATATTTATTTCAAATAATCCATGGACTCTTCTGCTTAACACATCCGCTACCTTATTTTCCTTACCTTTGATGTGTCTGACCTTGAAGTCAAATTCTCTCAAGAAGGCTAGCCACCTTGCTTGTCTTTCATTAAGATTTTGTTGGTTAAACAGATATTTCACCCCGCTATTATCCGTTAATAGTAGGAATTTTTCTTCCCATTATGTAATGTCGCCACGTTTTTAAGGCATGTATTACCGCTGCCAATTCTATGTCATGAGTGACATAATTTCACTCGTGTTCTTTTAATTTCTGGGATTCATAACAAATAACGTGTCCTTCCTAAGTTAGGACACCACCTAGTCCCTCTTTACTTGCATCAACACATACGGTGAAATCTTTATCTAGCTCTTCTACCTTTAATATGGGTTCAGTTGTCAGTAATTCCTTTAGTTTGTTAAAACTTCATTGACACTTCTCCGACCAGTTGAACTTGGTCCCTTTCTTTTGTAATTACATGATAGGGTAGGCTATCTTGGAAAAACCTTCTATGAATCTGCAGTAATATCTGGTTATTCGCATGAATGACCGGATATCCGCTACATCCTTAGGTACTGGCCATTCCATAATGGCCTTTATCTTCTCTGGGTCTACGAAAATTCCTTATGTTGAAATTACATGTCCCAGATATTGTATTTCTATTTGATAAAAGTCACACTTGTCAAATTTGGCATACAACTTGTGTTTTCTCAACGTCTGTAGGACTATCATTAAGTGTTCGTCATGTTCTTCTTCCATTTTTCAATAGACCAGAATATCGTCAATAAATACCACCGCGAATTTGTCTAAGTACTGATTGAAAATGTTGTTCATCAGGCACATAAATGTGGCAGGTGCGTTAGTGAGTTCGAAAGGTATGACTACGAATTCATAGTGTCCATATCTTGTCTGAAAAGCAGTTTTGTTTATGTCCCCATCTTTTATCCGAACTTGATGATAATCGGATCGCAAATCCAACTTTGAAAATATCTTGGCCCCACCTACTTGATCGAACAGATCATTTATTCTTGGTAAGGGATATTTGTTCTCAATAGTCATTTTGCTCAGCTGTCGATAATCGATAGAGAGACTTAGAGTACCATCTTTCTTTTTTACAAAGAGGACTAGTGGCCCTCATGGTGAAACACTCGGTCTAATATACTCTTTGTCCAACAATTCCTATAATTGTATTTTTAGTTTTGTCAGTTCAGGTAGAGTCATTCAGTAAGGTGTCTTTGATATAGGGGTTGAACCGGGTAGTAAGTCGATGGAGAAGTCTATTTCCCTTCTAGGAGGCAATTATGGTATTTCATCCACAAAGATGTCTCTGAATTCACGTAAGATAGAAAAGTCCTCTAACTTTGGATTATCTTCTTTTCCTAGTAGATTGGTTACTTGGATGGCATAAACCTGGCATCCCTTTCTAACACATTTCTTGAATTGCATCGCTGGAAATTTTCTGACTGATATAGGCTTTGGTATGCCTTGGGATGTTCTAATGGTGTCAAAATCATCTTTATAGCTAAGTACTTTAGTATAACAGTCTAGTATTGCTTTGTGTTGTTCCAACCAATCCATTCTGATAATCATATCGTAAGATCCTAATGGTAGGATATTCAAATTTGCTCTTATATTTTGACCATCTAAACGGAACTCAAAATCTGGAAGAATGTCAACTAGTTTCCTTTTAGTACCAGTCGCTAATTGTACAAGACATGGTTTTGCGTGGTTCAGTTTCTTAAGTTTGTTTGAATCTGCCACATTAGGTGTAATATAACTTAATGTAGCTCCAGGGTCAATTAAAATAGAAATTCGTGTATTATTGATTTTACCTTCGATTTCTACCACCGAGGCGTGGTGGTCAGCTTGTCGACCATCGATGGTTGCATTTATCCGATGTAGGATCCTGCCCACATCTCCTACTATCGAGGCTTCTTGCAGATTATGAACAAAAATTCTGTTTGTTGAAATCAAACGTGGACAGTTCCTCCTTAGATGAGGCTCTACGCATTCTCACCACTTTAGTGGTTCGCAGGAGTTGTCCCCAAACTTATTAATTCCCAGGTTTACCAGTTTACCGTTGTTTTGCGTATTCAGGTGACTGAAGTGAGAATCTTTTCTCGAAATTTTTTTTACTGCATTTTGATAAGGAGTTGGCTAGTACCCCTTCTTTCGCTAGTTCATTTGATCATGTTTCTTATCCTTCCAGGATTTAGGAAACTCTACCCATTGTTTATACTGGTTGTAGCACATTCGTGCTTTCCTGAATACTTCGCTCAAGGATTTGGGGTTGTCAAACTCAATTATGTCCTAGTAGGACTATGGTAGGTAGCTTAGAAATTGTTGGATTTTTACTTTATCCTCTTTGATGTATGGTACAAACCTTAATAGTTCCAGAAATTTGTTTATAAGATCCTCCATTGTCATATGTCCGAGTCGTAACTCGTAAAATTGTTTCGTCTTCCTTTCATAATAATTTTCAGAAAGGTATTGTTTCTTGAAATACTTCTTAAAATCAGACCACTCCAATTGTTTCTCCTTTAGGCCCTTGGCCAATTTAAGATCTTGCCACCATATACTGGCCTTACCTTTCAGATTGTAGATGGCCATCTTGACCTTCATGTTGCTGGAATAGTTGTAGATTTGGAAGTACTTTTTGATATCCAACAACCATGCCTCTGCTTCTTCCCCAGTCCTGGATTCTCCATCAAAGATAGCTGGTTTAATCTTTTTAAATTCTCCTTCAAGGTGATCCACTTGTTTTCTTTTTCGGTCTGTTATAATTCTATCTTCAGCTAGAATTGTTCCTTTAGACGAACTATCTCCTTTTTCTGTTTCTGGTCCTGAGTTTTTGGAGGCTCTCTTGCTGACTTCTTTGTCGTTGTTATTGTCTTTTGGGATTTTCTTGGTCACTATACTGTGCAGTAGGACTTCGTTTATCTCTTGTTGTTCCTCCTGTGCTTTCTTCAACTTTTCATTATCGACTTTAAAAATCTATAGTTCAACAATAAGATTCCTCATTGTTTCCAAGACTTTTGTGGGCGAACTACGGCCATTGTTATGCCTTGTATCTCCAGGGGGTCTTTTCTGCAGATTTTCTTCCATCCTATTTTCTGCATTGTCCTGAGCTTCCATGATTAATCACCAAAATAGAAAGATTTATTAGTTTATATATAAAACATAATATCTATTATGCAATTAAAGTGGCCCTGTTCAGGCCCAATGTTGTAACTTTTTCTCTGATACCATATGTAATGAACCTCATTATCACACAACAACAAAAAAAAAATATGTTTTGCTCGCTATTTCCTTTTAATAAAATAATGTATACACTTATTATAGGATTGGTTCAAACTTTGTTCGTAAAAAGGTTCTTAAAGGGGAAAGTTCCTAAGTTCTACCTACCATAAGAGTTCCCTCTCATTTTCAAATTCTTTTACCCCTTGATATAATGGATCATATGAAAAAAAAGGTCTCACCACTCCTACTACGATTTCCTCAAATAGAAACATAAGACTCCTACCATTTGCGTGCATGTATCTTTGATTAAAATTGAAACTAGGCGACTTTATTTGGTTTACCCACCATACGATTCATTGAGACGGGTTTTATTACTATGTCGTGATCGAATTTAATGCTCTTAGGACCAGGGTTGGTTTGTGAATTAGTTACTTACCTCCATATGTCAAATGGATATTTCATCACTAGGATCAGACTATTGATTCGTGCTAAACCCGATGAAAGACAAGGGGTTTTACTCTTAACATAATACTTATTAAGTGGGTGGGATGATTCTTTGTCTAGCAATTAAAACTCTGTAAATTTCATTAAAGGTGGCCTGCGAGTTCCAGTGGAAACTACTGGGCTCTTTACCCCATATGGAATACTGTCTCTGACACTGTCACATGGCCACCTGCCCTCCTCATTTACTCTAAGGTTGACAGGATATCGATTAGGGTTGAAGTGGTTTCATAATTGTCATTGTTGAGTTCTGCGAGGCGGTCCTGTGAACTAAACCTAGGAGGCACAGAGTATTTCCATGGTAGCCGCCCCAAATTGTAGCAATTGGCACGGTCCTTTCCCCTGGTAAGTATTTGTCTCAAAACGCATTACTTGCAAGTTGTTTAAAAGAGATAATGCACCCGACTTCTTTTGTATTGTTTTCGAAGTTACCCTAAACTTTGGAGGGGAAATTCCTTCGAATTGATCTCCGGTTTCTTTTCTTCATTTGCTGGTTTTTAAGGGGTTATACTCAGTTGTTTTCTATTCAGTTTCGGAAGAAAGGATTTATAACCTCCCATTTTATTTTCTATAATATATATCTTTGTTTCCATGTTTTAGAAAGGGTGTATCCATTTGTTTTCTTGTTTAGGTTTTAGGAGAAGGGTTTTGTAGCCTCCCTGATTATGTCCCATGTCGAATCCTTTGATGGTTGTCGAGGCTTAAGGTCTCTCAGGGATGATTTTAAGGATGGATTTGTTTTTTTAAATTTAGAAACCTTGGCGAATCTTACTAATCCTTCATATGCCAACTATAAATGTTTGGCGATATTTTTGTAAAAATATTCAAATTTATAAGGGTTTTATATAGTTTTTATAAAATATTGGCAATTTTTAAGGTAAAATAATTTTATCCTATAGAATTCGGGCTAATCATTTTTAAAATAGCGAATCTCTTTTTTTGAAAAAACATGGAAACTTATCCCATGAGCGAAGTTTAGCCCCTAAAATCATCCATGAGGTCTCTGTAGGGCTTTAAATAGCTTCAGTCATGTTATACTTTCTCAATGCTTCCAATATTATTTACAATAGGTAATACACTCAACGTGCTCTGTCCGATTTGGTTAACTAGATGGAATAAACTGTTGTGATGGTTGAAATGCATAAGATTACTGTTACTGTCTATTTCTATCCTTTCCCTGTTATAGAATCGTTACTTGCTGTGGATGAACCTCCTCCTTGTAAGATTTCTTTGTTTCAGTGCTTATATAATACACTAATGATGGGCCCTATTTTGATATGAGGGTACCCATCAACGAATTAACACGCTATCCACCCTCAAGCAGGCATCTATCCAGTTGGGAAAAGAGACAAGTAAACCAGAGAGTTATGCCAGCCTATCGAATAGAAGTTAAGTAAGTTTACATATTATTTCCTTTAGAAATTTATGTTAGTATTTCATTATTTTTATTTGTGTTTACTGATAATTTAAACATTACTTCTTTAGGCTTCTCGTCAACTTATGGATCTCGGATGTTCGGTACCCACTTCTGGCGCAAAAGGTATTCGAGTTCCTTGTAGGCCTTCGAGAACTCCCACAGTGCCTGGGCACAGTCTCTTCCTTGATTTTTCGAGATGTTTGATATAGTTTTATTCTATGCCTTCAATGGTTGGGATGAGGAGGTCCTCCAGTTGCTTATTGATCCGAATTTTTTGTGTAACTGTCATTATACAAGACTTTATTTTCAATCGAATAATGTATTGCGTTGGATATTTTTATCCTAGTCGTTCCCCTATCTAGTCTCATTACAACTTGTAAATTGATTTATCGTTACTATTGATTAGAATGTATTCGGCTACAGATGTTTACGCAGTCTGTAATTCCGTTCGGTATGGTGAAAAAGGAACCTGAAGGACTTTTTTGGGGTTTTAACTTGTAAAAGGATTCTATTACACTGAAACTTCATATTATAATTAAATTTAGATCATAAGTCTCCTCATATGATTTGTCTTGTTTTTGTTTCCTTTGGGATTACTGCTGCATAATATGACTCTTTGTTTTTTCCTTTCCGGAGTTTTGGAAAATATTTTCTCCTTATTCTCGACTCACGGCTCCACATAAAAGTTTGACAGTCCCATGGACTACCATTTCCCTTATGAACTTGTTACTATTAAGATATCATAATTCCTAGAATGGATTGTATTCCTTTACTGTTACAGTTTGTGAAAAAGAATCCAGATAACGCTTGGTAGGGTTAGAATTGTTTAACATTTATTTTCAACACAACTAAACATAGTTGACTACACCTGGTCATTTTCGATTCAACATTAATACCCTGCTAATCTATATATATATAACTATATATCTATCTGTGTATATATTTTCTATAATTTTTATTGTAATGGAGTCTTGAACCTTTCAGAATTATTTCATACGTCTATACATATATATATGTATTTTATTCCCTGACTGTGTTTTAATGAGTTTACTTCAGATTCAAAGTATCACTTGCACAAAACCCCTATTGCATGTTGTGTATTTGTTGGTAGTTTTAATTGTGCATGTTCTATATGCAAGTAAAGAATAAATTATGTGTTACAGGATGAATTTACTTTGAAGTTTGATCTTACGCGATTATTATTGGAGGCTCGATGTGTACTATAATTACCTATAGTAAGTATCGTTCAACATAGATATTGGTATGTTCGACCTTAATCAAATCACATAAACAATTAATATTTTCCTTACTTAACAGAATGAATCAAAGCAAAGTGTAATCAGTAGTTTATCTCGTTAGGAGGGTAAAATCTTCTATGGATATCGTCTTACTAGTGAAATACTCAATGACCTTAGCATTCACACAACACTCCATCTCAATAAAACAAATCCATTCCTAGTTAAGATGAGGAAGTATTTAGTAGGTCTTTTCCTTCTATAACATTCAACCAAAATATAATCATAGCAATCAAATTACAGAACATAGCAATTACCCAGAATTTATTCATAGAAGCAAACAAATTGCAGAACATAACATTTAATAAGAGAGAGAGAGATAGGATAGCATATCTGAATCAAATTGCATGCAGACAAAGGGAACAACCATGTTCCTTCCAACCGTAGAAGAGGGCATCCAAAATCACTTGCCCGATTCACCCCCTAGCTTGACCATGAATCCATGAGGGAAAACTTGAAAATCTCCTCTTCAACACTGTCCTTCAATTCAGTAGATCCCTCTTGCGTCACACCCATTTAGTGTTCGTAACAGCAAGGAAAAGAAAATCATTAGTCTCTTTCCCATCATGCTTGGCAACGTCCTTCCTCCTCACATATGCTTATTTATCAATTTGCCTAGGCCTTTTTCCCTCCCTTGGGAATTTTCGCAGCTTTCTAAATCCCTGATTTTCAGGGGCTTCCAATGGCCAAATCACTCATTTTCCACTTGTAAAAATCAGCCTAGAGGTAGTTCCAACATGTTCCCCTCTCATGGAGTCATGGTCAGCTACAATTTAACATGGATGTTCCATTTGTCCCCTATAATCAATAAAAAATATTATGTTCTCATACAAGTGTCATAGTCAAATAATTAGTTGGGACAATCAAAGCTCTGCCCAACAGTCATAATTATTTATTACAATTGTTAAATTCGAAATTCAGAATTTCCATAAATGGCAACAATTTTCCAATTTCGAATTTACTAAAAACGGAATGAAATTCCAGCAACTTTTAAATTCAAAAAGTATTTTTATTTTTGGGGATGTCGCATCCTTTCCCCCTTTAGTAAAACACTGTCCTTAGTGTTCGTTCCTTTCCTGGAACAGGGTTGTATGAGATTTCCATAAATCTCCTTCCAACTCCAATGTGGCCTCCTCAGGACTGAAGTGCTTCCATTACACTTTTACCTGAGCGATGACTCTGTTCCAAAGTGCTATTTCTCTCTCGTCCAGAATGTGCAGGGGTTCCACCTAGAACTCACCTTCGAGTTCCACCTACACCAAGTTCCAATCAATCATATGAGTATGGTCATGAATATATTTTTTCAGCAAAGAAACATGAAATACATTATGAATTCTTAGATTAGCTGGAAGTGCAAGTTGGTATGCTATGGGTCCAGTTCAAGCTAGTATCTTGAAGGGCCCACAAAACCTGGGTGCCATCTTGGCACAGTTTCCTAACTTCAACGAACTTTTTCGGGCTTTGACTTTCAAATAAACATGGTCTCCTGCTTGAAATTCTAGGTGCCTTCTTTTTTTATCTGCATAACTCTTTTGTCTGTCCTGTGCTTCTTTCAAGTTCTGTTGTACCTTTCTTACCATGTTCTCCATTTCTTTGAGCATTTCTAGTCCGACCATGAGTCTGTTAGCCAGGTTATCAGAACTAATTCGAGTCATACACTTTCTTCCATACAGTATTTCGAAAGGGCTCAATTTAGCTGAAGTTTGGTACCCATTGCTATATGCAAATTCTACCAAGTGCAGATAGCCTTCCCACTTGTTTGGTTTTGTCCTTACGCACATGCGCAACATATCCTCTACGATCTGGTTTGTCCTTTCGGTCTGTCCATCCATTTTTGGATGATAACTTGTACTGAAATTCAAGTTAGTATTTATCCCTGCAAACAATTCCTTCCAAAAAGCGGATGTGAATTTTACGTCTCTATCGGAAACCACCATTTTAGGAATACCATGTAGTCTAAAAGTTTCTTTCATGAATATTTCAGCAATATTTATAGCTTCAAAATTAGACTTTACAGGAATAAAGTGTGTGGAATTACTGAGTTTATCGATTACTACCATGATAGAATCATTCTGTCTCTGAGTTTTAGGCAAACCTGTTATAAAATCTAGCAATATGGTCTCCCATTTCCATTCTGGTACCGATAATGGCTGTAATAGGTCTGTTGGATGCTGATTCTCAGACTTAACCTGTTGACAATCTTGGAACCTAGCCAAGTACTATGTTGTTTCACCCTTCATATTGGGCCAGCAAAATAGTTTTCTAAGTGTTGTGATTGTTTTCTGGTAACCTGGATGACCGGAATACGGTTTCTTATGCACTTTGTTTAGGACTGTTCATTTTAACTCCGTTGAATCTGGTAAGTAAAGTCTATTTTTAAATTGTAATAGTCCCTTCTTGTCGATACTTACATCTGATTTATCTGAGTTTGCGATACTGTCCTGTAATTCTGCCATCATTTTAGTGTAATTTTCGTCTTTAATACCTACCGTCCTTATCCTTTGTTCCAGGTCACTTTCTGCGTTGCTGATATTTATTTCAAATTATCCATGGACTCTTCTTCTTAACGCGTCCGCTACCTTATTTTCCTTACCTCTTATGTTTCTGACCTTGAAGTTGAATTCGCTCAAGAAGGCTAGCCACCTTTCTTGTCTTGCATTAAGATCCGGTTGGTTAAACATATATTTCACCCTGCTATTATCCGTTAATAGTAGGAATTTTTCTTCCCATTATGTAATGTCACCACATTTTTAAGGCATGTATTACCGCTGCCAATTCTAAGTCATGAGTGACATAATTTCACTCGTGTTCTTTTAATTTCTGGGATTCATAACAAATAACGTGTCCTTCCCGAGTTGGGACACCACCTAGTCTCTCTTTACTTGCATCAACACATACGGTGAAATCTTTATCTGGGTCTGCTACCTTTAATATAGGTGCAGTTGTCAGTAATTCCTTCAGTTTGTTAAAACTTCCTTGACACTTCTCTGACCAATTGAACTTGGTCCCTTTCTTTTGTAATGACGTGATAGGGTAGGCTATCTTGGAAAAACTTTCTATGAATCTGCAGTAATATCCTGTTATTCCCATAAATGACCAGATATCCTCTACATCCTTAGGTACTGGCCATTCTATAATGGCATTTATCTTCTCTGGGTCTACGGAAATGCCTTCTTCTGAAATTACATGTCCTAGATATTGTATTTTCGTTTGATAAAAGTCACTCTTGTCAAATTTGGCATAGAGATTGTGTTTTATCAAGGTCTGTAGGACTAGCCTTAAGTGTTTGTCATGTTCTTCTTCCGTTTTTGAATAGACCAGAATATCATTGATAAATACCACCACAAATTTTTCTAAGTACTAACTGAAAATGTTGTTCATGAGGCACATAAATGTGGTAGGTGCATTAGTGAGTCCGAAAATTTTGACTACGAATTCGTTGTGTGCATATCTTGTCTGAAAAGTTGTTTTGTTTATGTCCCTATCTTTTATCCGAACTTGATGATAACTAGATCGCAAATCCAACTTTGAAAATATCTTGGCCCCACCTACTTGATCGAATAGATCATTTATCTTTGGTAAGGGGTGTTTGTTCTTAATAGTCATTTTGTTCATCTGTCGATAATCGATACAGAGTCTTAGAGTACCATATTTCTCTTTTGCAAAGAGGACTAGTGCCCCCCATGGTGAAACACTCAGTCTAATATACTCTTTGTCCAACAATTCCTATAATTGTATTTTTAGGTTTTTCAGTTCACGTTGACTCATTCAGTAAGGTGCCTTTGATATAGGGGTTGAACCGGGTAGTAAGTCGATGGAGAAGTCTATTTCCCTTCTAGGAGGCAATTCTGGTATTTCATCCACAAACATGTCTCTGAATTCATGTAAGACAACAAAGTCCTCTAACTTTTCCTTATCTTCTTTTCCTAGTAGATTGGTCACATGGATGGCATAAACCTGACATCCCTTTCTAACACATTTCTTGAATTGCATCGCTGAAACTTGTCTGACTGATACAGTCTTTGGTATGCCTTGGGCTGTTCTAATGGTGTCAAAATCATCTTTATAGCCAAGTACTTTAGTATAACAGTCTAGTATTTCTTTGTGTTGTTCCAGCCAATCCATCCTGATAATCATATCGTAAGATCCTAGTGGTAGGATATTCAGATTTGCTCTTATATTTTGACCATCTAAACAGAACTCAAAATCTAGAACAAAGTCAACTACTTTCCTTTTAGTACCAGTCACTAATTGTACAAGCCATGGTTTTGCGTGCTTTAGTTTGTTAAGTTTGTTTAACTCTGCAACATTAGGTGTAATATAACTTAACATAGCTCCAGGGTCAATTAAAATAGAAATTCGTGTATTATTGATTTTACCTTCGATTTCTACCACCGAGGACTAGTGGTCAGCTTGTCGACCATCGATGGCTGCATTTATCCGATGTAGGCTCCTGCCCACGTCTCCCACTGTCGAGGCTTCTTGCAAATTATGAACAACAATTCTGTTTACTGAAATCAAACGTGGACAGTTCCTCCTTAGATGAGGCTCTCTGCATTCTCAACACTTTAGTGGTTCGCGGAAGCTATCCCCAAACTTTTTAATTCCAAGGTTTACCAGTTTACCATTGTTTTGCGTATTCAGGTGACTGAAGTGAGAATCTTTTCTCAGAATTTTTTTTACTGCATTTCGATAAGGAGCTGGTTGGTACCCCTTATTCCGCTGGTTCATTCGATCTTGTTTCTTATCCTTCTAGGCTTTGGGAAACTCTACCCGTTGTTTATACTGGTTGTAGAACATTCGTTCTTTCCTGAATACTTCGCTGAAGGATTTGGGGTTGTCAAACTCAATTTTTTCCTTGTACAACTATTTTAGGTAGCTTAGAAATCGTTGGATTTTTACATTATCCTCTCTACGGTACAAACCTTAATAGTTTCGGAAATTTGTTTATAAGATCCTCCATTGTCATTTGTCCGAGTCGTAACTCGTAAAATTCTTTCGTCTTCCTTTCATAATAATTTTCAGAAAGGTATTGTTTCTTGAAATACTTCTTAAAATCAGACCACTCCAATTGTTTCTCCTTTAGGCCCTTGGCCAATTTCAGATCTTGCCACCATATGCTGGCCTTACCTTTAAGATTGTAGATGGCCATCCTGACCTTCATGTTGCTGGAATAGTTGTAGATTTGGAAGTACTTTTTGATATCCAACAACCATCCCTTTGTTTCTTCCCCAGTCCTGGATTCTCCATCAAAGATAGCTAGTTTAATATTTTTAAATTCTCCTTCAAGGTGATACACTTGTTTTCTTTTTTGGTCTGTTATAATTCTATCTTCAACTAGAGGTGTTCATTCATACGAACTATCTTGTTTTTATGTTTCTTGTCCTGAGTTTTTGTAGGCTCTCTTGCTGGCTTCTTCCTCGTTGTTATTGTCTTTTGGGATTTTCTTGGTCACTATACTATGCAGCAGGACTTCAATTATCTCTTGTTGTTCCTCCTCTGCTTTCTTCAACTTTTCATTATCGGCTTTAAAAATCCGTAGTTCAACAATAAGATTCCTCATTGTTTCCAAGACTTCTGTCGGCGAACTACCGCCATTGTTTTGCCTTGTATCTCCAGGGGGTCTTTGCTGTGGATTTTCTTCCATCCTATGTTCTGCATTGTCCTGAGCTACCATGATTAATCACCAAAATAGAAAGAGCTTTCTGTCTGTAATGAAAAGATTTATTAGTTTATATATATAACATAATATCGATTAAGCAATTAAAGTGGCCCTGTTCAGGCCTAGTGTTGTAATGTTTTCTCTGATACCATATGTAATGAACCTCCTTATCACACACACAAAAAAAAAATGTTTTGCTCGTTATTTCCTTTTAATAAGAAAATGTATACACTTATTATAGGATTGGTTCAAATTCTGTTCATAAAAAGGTTCTTAAAGGGGGAAATTCCTAAGTTCTACCTACCATAACAGTTCCCTCTCGTTTTCAAATTCTTTTACCCCTTGATATAATGGATCATATGAAAAAATGGGTCTCACCACTCCTACTACGATTTCCTCAAATAGAAACATAAGACTTCTACCATTTGCGTGCATGTATCTCTGATTAAAATTGAAACTAGGTGACTTTATTTGGTTTACCCACCATACGATTAATCAAGACGTTTTGTATTACTATGTCATGATCGAATTTAATGCTCTTAGGACCAGGGTTGGTTTGTGAATTAGTTACTTACCTCCATATGTCAAATGGATATGTCATCACTAGGATCGAACTATTGATTCATGCTAAACCCGAGGAAAGACAAGGGGTTTTACTCTTAACATAATACTTACTAAGTGGGTGGGATGATTCTTTGTCTAGCAGTTATAACTCCATAAATTTCATTAAAGGTGGCCTGTGAGTTCCAATGGAAACTAATGGGCTCTTTACCCCATATGGCATACTATCTCTGACACTGTCACATGGCCACCTGCCCTTTGTGACCTCCTCATTTACTTTGAGGTTGACAAGATATCGATTAGGGTTGAGGTGGTTTCATAATTGTCATTGTTGAGTTCTGCGAGGCGGTCCTGTGAACCAACCTGGGAGGCATGGAGTATTTCCATGGTAGCTGCTCTGAATTGTAACAGTTGTCGCGGTCCTTGCCCCTGGTAAGTATTTGTCTCAAAACACATTACTTGCAATTTGTTTAAAAGAGATAATGCACCCAACTTCTTCTGCATTGTTTCCGAAGTTACCCTAAACTCTAGAGGGGAAATTCCTTCGAATTGATCTCTGGTTTCTTTTCTTTGTTTGTTGGCTTTGAAGCGGGTATACTCAGTTGTTTTCTATTCAGTTTTGGAAGAAAGGATTTATAACCTCCCAATTTATTTTCTATAATATATATCTATTTTTCCGCGTTTTAGAAAGGGTGGATCCATTCGTTTTCTTGTTTAGGTTTTAGGAGAAGGGTTTCGTAGCCTCTCCGATTATGTCCCATGTTGAATCCTTTGATGGTTGTAGAGGCTTAAGGCCTCTATGGGGCTTTAAATAGCTTCAGTCATGTTATACTTTCGCAATGCTTCCAATATTATTTACAGTAGGTAATACACTCATCGTGCTCTGTCCGATTTGGTTAAATAGTTGGAATAAACTGTTGTGATGTTTGAAATGCATAAGATTATTGTTACTCTCTATTATTATCCTTACCCTCTTATAGAATCAAGACTTGTTGTGTATGCACCTCCTCCTTGTAAGATTTTTTCATTTCAGGGCTTATATAATACACTAATGATGGGCCCTGTTTTGATATGAGGGTACCCATCAGCAAATTAACATGCTATACACCCTCATTCAGGCGTCTATCTAGTTTGGCAAAGAAACAAGTAAAATAGAGAGTTATGTCAGTCTATCGAACATAAGTTAAGTAAGTTTACATATTATTTCCTTTATCAATTTCTGTTAGTATTTCATTATTTTTATCTGTGTTTACTGATAATTTAAACGTTACTTCTTCAATATTCTCATCCACTTATGGATCTTGGATGTTCAATACCCACTTCTGGTGCAAAAGTTATTTGAGTTCCTTGTAGGCCTTCGAGAATTCCCATAGTGCCTGGGCACGGTCTCTTCCTAGATTTTTCGAGATGTTTGATATAGTTTTATTCTATGCCTTCAATGGTTGGGATGAGGAGGTCCTCCAGTTGCTTTTTGATCCGACTTCTGTGTGTAACTGTCATTATACAAGACTTTGTTTTCAATCGAATAATGTACTGCGTTGGATATTTTTATCCCAGTCATTCCCCTATCTAGTCTCATTCCAACTTGTAAATCAATTTATCGTTACTATTGATTAGAATGTATTCGGATACAGATGTTTACACAGTCTGTAATTCCATTCGGTATGGTGAAAAAGAAACATGAAGGAATTTTTTGGGGTTTTAACTTGTAAAAGGATTCTATTACACTGAAAATTCATATTATAATTAAATTTAGATCATAAGTCTCCTCATATGATTTGTCTTGTTTTTTTTTCCTTTGGGATTACCGCTGCACAATATGACTTTGTGTTTTTTTCTTTTCGGAGTTTTGGAAAATATTTCCTCCTTACTCTCGACTCACGGCTCCACATAAAAGTTTGACAGTCCTGTGGACTACCACTTCCCTTATGAACTTGTTACTATTAAGCTATCATAATTCCTAAAATGGATTATATTCCTTTACTGTTAGAGTTCCTGAAAAAGAATCCAGATAACGCTTGGGAGGGTTAGAATTGTTTAACATTTATTTTCAACACAACTAAACATAGTTGACTAGACCTGTTCATTTCCGATTCAACATTAATACCCTGCTAATCTATATATATAACTATATATCTATTTGTGTATATATTTACTATAACTTTTATTGTAATGGAGTCTTGAACCTTTCAGAATTATTTCATACGTCTATACATATATATATGTTTCTTATTCCCTGACTGTGTTTTAATCAGTTTACTTTAGATTCAAAGTATCACTTGTGCAGAACCCCTATTGCATACTGTGTATCTGTTGGTAGTTTTAACTGTGCATTTTCTATATG
>ML806249.1:83300-125009 GCA_009831015.1 Picea engelmannii | reverse complement strand
TATATATATAACTATATATCTATCTGTGTATATATTTTCTATAATTTTTATTGTAATGGAGTCTTGAACCTTTCAGAATTATTTCATACGTCTATACATATATATATGTATTTTATTCCCTGACTGTGTTTTAATGAGTTTACTTCAGATTCAAAGTATCACTTGCACAAAACCCCTATTGCATGTTGTGTATTTGTTGGTAGTTTTAATTGTGCATGTTCTATATGCAAGTAAAGAATAAATTATGTGTTACAGGATGAATTTACTTTGAAGTTTGATCTTACGCGATTATTATTGGAGGCTCGATGTGTACTATAATTACCTATAGTAAGTATCGTTCAACATAGATATTGGTATGTTCGACCTTAATCAAATCACATAAACAATTAATATTTTCCTTACTTAACAGAATGAATCAAAGCAAAGTGTAATCAGTAGTTTATCTCGTTAGGAGGGTAAAATCTTCTATGGATATCGTCTTACTAGTGAAATACTCAATGACCTTAGCATTCACACAACACTCCATCTCAATAAAACAAATCCATTCCTAGTTAAGATGAGGAAGTATTTAGTAGGTCTTTTCCTTCTATAACATTCAACCAAAATATAATCATAGCAATCAAATTACAGAACATAGCAATTACCCAGAATTTATTCATAGAAGCAAACAAATTGCAGAACATAACATTTAATAAGAGAGAGAGAGATAGGATAGCATATCTGAATCAAATTGCATGCAGACAAAGGGAACAACCATGTTCCTTCCAACCGTAGAAGAGGGCATCCAAAATCACTTGCCCGATTCACCCCCTAGCTTGACCATGAATCCATGAGGGAAAACTTGAAAATCTCCTCTTCAACACTGTCCTTCAATTCAGTAGATCCCTCTTGCGTCACACCCATTTAGTGTTCGTAACAGCAAGGAAAAGAAAATCATTAGTCTCTTTCCCATCATGCTTGGCAACGTCCTTCCTCCTCACATATGCTTATTTATCAATTTGCCTAGGCCTTTTTCCCTCCCTTGGGAATTTTCGCAGCTTTCTAAATCCCTGATTTTCAGGGGCTTCCAATGGCCAAATCACTCATTTTCCACTTGTAAAAATCAGCCTAGAGGTAGTTCCAACATGTTCCCCTCTCATGGAGTCATGGTCAGCTACAATTTAACATGGATGTTCCATTTGTCCCCTATAATCAATAAAAAATATTATGTTCTCATACAAGTGTCATAGTCAAATAATTAGTTGGGACAATCAAAGCTCTGCCCAACAGTCATAATTATTTATTACAATTGTTAAATTCGAAATTCAGAATTTCCATAAATGGCAACAATTTTCCAATTTCGAATTTACTAAAAACGGAATGAAATTCCAGCAACTTTTAAATTCAAAAAGTATTTTTATTTTTGGGGATGTCGCATCCTTTCCCCCTTTAGTAAAACACTGTCCTTAGTGTTCGTTCCTTTCCTGGAACAGGGTTGTATGAGATTTCCATAAATCTCCTTCCAACTCCAATGTGGCCTCCTCAGGACTGAAGTGCTTCCATTACACTTTTACCTGAGCGATGACTCTGTTCCAAAGTGCTATTTCTCTCTCGTCCAGAATGTGCAGGGGTTCCACCTAGAACTCACCTTCGAGTTCCACCTACACCAAGTTCCAATCAATCATATGAGTATGGTCATGAATATATTTTTTCAGCAAAGAAACATGAAATACATTATGAATTCTTAGATTAGCTGGAAGTGCAAGTTGGTATGCTATGGGTCCAGTTCAAGCTAGTATCTTGAAGGGCCCACAAAACCTGGGTGCCATCTTGGCACAGTTTCCTAACTTCAACGAACTTTTTCGGGCTTTGACTTTCAAATAAACATGGTCTCCTGCTTGAAATTCTAGGTGCCTTCTTTTTTTATCTGCATAACTCTTTTGTCTGTCCTGTGCTTCTTTCAAGTTCTGTTGTACCTTTCTTACCATGTTCTCCATTTCTTTGAGCATTTCTAGTCCGACCATGAGTCTGTTAGCCAGGTTATCAGAACTAATTCGAGTCATACACTTTCTTCCATACAGTATTTCGAAAGGGCTCAATTTAGCTGAAGTTTGGTACCCATTGCTATATGCAAATTCTACCAAGTGCAGATAGCCTTCCCACTTGTTTGGTTTTGTCCTTACGCACATGCGCAACATATCCTCTACGATCTGGTTTGTCCTTTCGGTCTGTCCATCCATTTTTGGATGATAACTTGTACTGAAATTCAAGTTAGTATTTATCCCTGCAAACAATTCCTTCCAAAAAGCGGATGTGAATTTTACGTCTCTATCGGAAACCACCATTTTAGGAATACCATGTAGTCTAAAAGTTTCTTTCATGAATATTTCAGCAATATTTATAGCTTCAAAATTAGACTTTACAGGAATAAAGTGTGTGGAATTACTGAGTTTATCGATTACTACCATGATAGAATCATTCTGTCTCTGAGTTTTAGGCAAACCTGTTATAAAATCTAGCAATATGGTCTCCCATTTCCATTCTGGTACCGATAATGGCTGTAATAGGTCTGTTGGATGCTGATTCTCAGACTTAACCTGTTGACAATCTTGGAACCTAGCCAAGTACTATGTTGTTTCACCCTTCATATTGGGCCAGCAAAATAGTTTTCTAAGTGTTGTGATTGTTTTCTGGTAACCTGGATGACCGGAATACGGTTTCTTATGCACTTTGTTTAGGACTGTTCATTTTAACTCCGTTGAATCTGGTAAGTAAAGTCTATTTTTAAATTGTAATAGTCCCTTCTTGTCGATACTTACATCTGATTTATCTGAGTTTGCGATACTGTCCTGTAATTCTGCCATCATTTTAGTGTAATTTTCGTCTTTAATACCTACCGTCCTTATCCTTTGTTCCAGGTCACTTTCTGCGTTGCTGATATTTATTTCAAATTATCCATGGACTCTTCTTCTTAACGCGTCCGCTACCTTATTTTCCTTACCTCTTATGTTTCTGACCTTGAAGTTGAATTCGCTCAAGAAGGCTAGCCACCTTTCTTGTCTTGCATTAAGATCCGGTTGGTTAAACATATATTTCACCCTGCTATTATCCGTTAATAGTAGGAATTTTTCTTCCCATTATGTAATGTCACCACATTTTTAAGGCATGTATTACCGCTGCCAATTCTAAGTCATGAGTGACATAATTTCACTCGTGTTCTTTTAATTTCTGGGATTCATAACAAATAACGTGTCCTTCCCGAGTTGGGACACCACCTAGTCTCTCTTTACTTGCATCAACACATACGGTGAAATCTTTATCTGGGTCTGCTACCTTTAATATAGGTGCAGTTGTCAGTAATTCCTTCAGTTTGTTAAAACTTCCTTGACACTTCTCTGACCAATTGAACTTGGTCCCTTTCTTTTGTAATGACGTGATAGGGTAGGCTATCTTGGAAAAACTTTCTATGAATCTGCAGTAATATCCTGTTATTCCCATAAATGACCAGATATCCTCTACATCCTTAGGTACTGGCCATTCTATAATGGCATTTATCTTCTCTGGGTCTACGGAAATGCCTTCTTCTGAAATTACATGTCCTAGATATTGTATTTTCGTTTGATAAAAGTCACTCTTGTCAAATTTGGCATAGAGATTGTGTTTTATCAAGGTCTGTAGGACTAGCCTTAAGTGTTTGTCATGTTCTTCTTCCGTTTTTGAATAGACCAGAATATCATTGATAAATACCACCACAAATTTTTCTAAGTACTAACTGAAAATGTTGTTCATGAGGCACATAAATGTGGTAGGTGCATTAGTGAGTCCGAAAATTTTGACTACGAATTCGTTGTGTGCATATCTTGTCTGAAAAGTTGTTTTGTTTATGTCCCTATCTTTTATCCGAACTTGATGATAACTAGATCGCAAATCCAACTTTGAAAATATCTTGGCCCCACCTACTTGATCGAATAGATCATTTATCTTTGGTAAGGGGTGTTTGTTCTTAATAGTCATTTTGTTCATCTGTCGATAATCGATACAGAGTCTTAGAGTACCATATTTCTCTTTTGCAAAGAGGACTAGTGCCCCCCATGGTGAAACACTCAGTCTAATATACTCTTTGTCCAACAATTCCTATAATTGTATTTTTAGGTTTTTCAGTTCACGTTGACTCATTCAGTAAGGTGCCTTTGATATAGGGGTTGAACCGGGTAGTAAGTCGATGGAGAAGTCTATTTCCCTTCTAGGAGGCAATTCTGGTATTTCATCCACAAACATGTCTCTGAATTCATGTAAGACAACAAAGTCCTCTAACTTTTCCTTATCTTCTTTTCCTAGTAGATTGGTCACATGGATGGCATAAACCTGACATCCCTTTCTAACACATTTCTTGAATTGCATCGCTGAAACTTGTCTGACTGATACAGTCTTTGGTATGCCTTGGGCTGTTCTAATGGTGTCAAAATCATCTTTATAGCCAAGTACTTTAGTATAACAGTCTAGTATTTCTTTGTGTTGTTCCAGCCAATCCATCCTGATAATCATATCGTAAGATCCTAGTGGTAGGATATTCAGATTTGCTCTTATATTTTGACCATCTAAACAGAACTCAAAATCTAGAACAAAGTCAACTACTTTCCTTTTAGTACCAGTCACTAATTGTACAAGCCATGGTTTTGCGTGCTTTAGTTTGTTAAGTTTGTTTAACTCTGCAACATTAGGTGTAATATAACTTAACATAGCTCCAGGGTCAATTAAAATAGAAATTCGTGTATTATTGATTTTACCTTCGATTTCTACCACCGAGGACTAGTGGTCAGCTTGTCGACCATCGATGGCTGCATTTATCCGATGTAGGCTCCTGCCCACGTCTCCCACTGTCGAGGCTTCTTGCAAATTATGAACAACAATTCTGTTTACTGAAATCAAACGTGGACAGTTCCTCCTTAGATGAGGCTCTCTGCATTCTCAACACTTTAGTGGTTCGCGGAAGCTATCCCCAAACTTTTTAATTCCAAGGTTTACCAGTTTACCATTGTTTTGCGTATTCAGGTGACTGAAGTGAGAATCTTTTCTCAGAATTTTTTTTACTGCATTTCGATAAGGAGCTGGTTGGTACCCCTTATTCCGCTGGTTCATTCGATCTTGTTTCTTATCCTTCTAGGCTTTGGGAAACTCTACCCGTTGTTTATACTGGTTGTAGAACATTCGTTCTTTCCTGAATACTTCGCTGAAGGATTTGGGGTTGTCAAACTCAATTTTTTCCTTGTACAACTATTTTAGGTAGCTTAGAAATCGTTGGATTTTTACATTATCCTCTCTACGGTACAAACCTTAATAGTTTCGGAAATTTGTTTATAAGATCCTCCATTGTCATTTGTCCGAGTCGTAACTCGTAAAATTCTTTCGTCTTCCTTTCATAATAATTTTCAGAAAGGTATTGTTTCTTGAAATACTTCTTAAAATCAGACCACTCCAATTGTTTCTCCTTTAGGCCCTTGGCCAATTTCAGATCTTGCCACCATATGCTGGCCTTACCTTTAAGATTGTAGATGGCCATCCTGACCTTCATGTTGCTGGAATAGTTGTAGATTTGGAAGTACTTTTTGATATCCAACAACCATCCCTTTGTTTCTTCCCCAGTCCTGGATTCTCCATCAAAGATAGCTAGTTTAATATTTTTAAATTCTCCTTCAAGGTGATACACTTGTTTTCTTTTTTGGTCTGTTATAATTCTATCTTCAACTAGAGGTGTTCATTCATACGAACTATCTTGTTTTTATGTTTCTTGTCCTGAGTTTTTGTAGGCTCTCTTGCTGGCTTCTTCCTCGTTGTTATTGTCTTTTGGGATTTTCTTGGTCACTATACTATGCAGCAGGACTTCAATTATCTCTTGTTGTTCCTCCTCTGCTTTCTTCAACTTTTCATTATCGGCTTTAAAAATCCGTAGTTCAACAATAAGATTCCTCATTGTTTCCAAGACTTCTGTCGGCGAACTACCGCCATTGTTTTGCCTTGTATCTCCAGGGGGTCTTTGCTGTGGATTTTCTTCCATCCTATGTTCTGCATTGTCCTGAGCTACCATGATTAATCACCAAAATAGAAAGAGCTTTCTGTCTGTAATGAAAAGATTTATTAGTTTATATATATAACATAATATCGATTAAGCAATTAAAGTGGCCCTGTTCAGGCCTAGTGTTGTAATGTTTTCTCTGATACCATATGTAATGAACCTCCTTATCACACACACAAAAAAAAAATGTTTTGCTCGTTATTTCCTTTTAATAAGAAAATGTATACACTTATTATAGGATTGGTTCAAATTCTGTTCATAAAAAGGTTCTTAAAGGGGGAAATTCCTAAGTTCTACCTACCATAACAGTTCCCTCTCGTTTTCAAATTCTTTTACCCCTTGATATAATGGATCATATGAAAAAATGGGTCTCACCACTCCTACTACGATTTCCTCAAATAGAAACATAAGACTTCTACCATTTGCGTGCATGTATCTCTGATTAAAATTGAAACTAGGTGACTTTATTTGGTTTACCCACCATACGATTAATCAAGACGTTTTGTATTACTATGTCATGATCGAATTTAATGCTCTTAGGACCAGGGTTGGTTTGTGAATTAGTTACTTACCTCCATATGTCAAATGGATATGTCATCACTAGGATCGAACTATTGATTCATGCTAAACCCGAGGAAAGACAAGGGGTTTTACTCTTAACATAATACTTACTAAGTGGGTGGGATGATTCTTTGTCTAGCAGTTATAACTCCATAAATTTCATTAAAGGTGGCCTGTGAGTTCCAATGGAAACTAATGGGCTCTTTACCCCATATGGCATACTATCTCTGACACTGTCACATGGCCACCTGCCCTTTGTGACCTCCTCATTTACTTTGAGGTTGACAAGATATCGATTAGGGTTGAGGTGGTTTCATAATTGTCATTGTTGAGTTCTGCGAGGCGGTCCTGTGAACCAACCTGGGAGGCATGGAGTATTTCCATGGTAGCTGCTCTGAATTGTAACAGTTGTCGCGGTCCTTGCCCCTGGTAAGTATTTGTCTCAAAACACATTACTTGCAATTTGTTTAAAAGAGATAATGCACCCAACTTCTTCTGCATTGTTTCCGAAGTTACCCTAAACTCTAGAGGGGAAATTCCTTCGAATTGATCTCTGGTTTCTTTTCTTTGTTTGTTGGCTTTGAAGCGGGTATACTCAGTTGTTTTCTATTCAGTTTTGGAAGAAAGGATTTATAACCTCCCAATTTATTTTCTATAATATATATCTATTTTTCCGCGTTTTAGAAAGGGTGGATCCATTCGTTTTCTTGTTTAGGTTTTAGGAGAAGGGTTTCGTAGCCTCTCCGATTATGTCCCATGTTGAATCCTTTGATGGTTGTAGAGGCTTAAGGCCTCTATGGGGCTTTAAATAGCTTCAGTCATGTTATACTTTCGCAATGCTTCCAATATTATTTACAGTAGGTAATACACTCATCGTGCTCTGTCCGATTTGGTTAAATAGTTGGAATAAACTGTTGTGATGTTTGAAATGCATAAGATTATTGTTACTCTCTATTATTATCCTTACCCTCTTATAGAATCAAGACTTGTTGTGTATGCACCTCCTCCTTGTAAGATTTTTTCATTTCAGGGCTTATATAATACACTAATGATGGGCCCTGTTTTGATATGAGGGTACCCATCAGCAAATTAACATGCTATACACCCTCATTCAGGCGTCTATCTAGTTTGGCAAAGAAACAAGTAAAATAGAGAGTTATGTCAGTCTATCGAACATAAGTTAAGTAAGTTTACATATTATTTCCTTTATCAATTTCTGTTAGTATTTCATTATTTTTATCTGTGTTTACTGATAATTTAAACGTTACTTCTTCAATATTCTCATCCACTTATGGATCTTGGATGTTCAATACCCACTTCTGGTGCAAAAGTTATTTGAGTTCCTTGTAGGCCTTCGAGAATTCCCATAGTGCCTGGGCACGGTCTCTTCCTAGATTTTTCGAGATGTTTGATATAGTTTTATTCTATGCCTTCAATGGTTGGGATGAGGAGGTCCTCCAGTTGCTTTTTGATCCGACTTCTGTGTGTAACTGTCATTATACAAGACTTTGTTTTCAATCGAATAATGTACTGCGTTGGATATTTTTATCCCAGTCATTCCCCTATCTAGTCTCATTCCAACTTGTAAATCAATTTATCGTTACTATTGATTAGAATGTATTCGGATACAGATGTTTACACAGTCTGTAATTCCATTCGGTATGGTGAAAAAGAAACATGAAGGAATTTTTTGGGGTTTTAACTTGTAAAAGGATTCTATTACACTGAAAATTCATATTATAATTAAATTTAGATCATAAGTCTCCTCATATGATTTGTCTTGTTTTTTTTTCCTTTGGGATTACCGCTGCACAATATGACTTTGTGTTTTTTTCTTTTCGGAGTTTTGGAAAATATTTCCTCCTTACTCTCGACTCACGGCTCCACATAAAAGTTTGACAGTCCTGTGGACTACCACTTCCCTTATGAACTTGTTACTATTAAGCTATCATAATTCCTAAAATGGATTATATTCCTTTACTGTTAGAGTTCCTGAAAAAGAATCCAGATAACGCTTGGGAGGGTTAGAATTGTTTAACATTTATTTTCAACACAACTAAACATAGTTGACTAGACCTGTTCATTTCCGATTCAACATTAATACCCTGCTAATCTATATATATAACTATATATCTATTTGTGTATATATTTACTATAACTTTTATTGTAATGGAGTCTTGAACCTTTCAGAATTATTTCATACGTCTATACATATATATATGTTTCTTATTCCCTGACTGTGTTTTAATCAGTTTACTTTAGATTCAAAGTATCACTTGTGCAGAACCCCTATTGCATACTGTGTATCTGTTGGTAGTTTTAACTGTGCATTTTCTATATGAAAGTAAAGAATAATTTCCGTGTTACAAGCTGGATTTACTTTGAAATTTGAACTTACGTGATTATTATTGGAGGCTCGATGTGTACTATAAATACCTACAGGAAGTATCGTTCAACATAGATATTGGGATGTTCGACCTTAATCAAATCACACAAACAATTAAGATTTTCCTTACTTAACAAAATGAATCAAAGAAAAGTGTAATCAGTAGTTTATCTCGTTAGGAGGGTAAAATCTTCTATGGATCTTGTCTTACTAGTGAAATACTCAATGACCTTAGCATTTACACAACACTCCATCTCAATAAAAAAAATCCATTCCTAGTTAAGATGAAGAAGTATTTAGTAGGTATTTTCCTTCTATAACATTCAACCAGAATATAATCATAGAAATCAAATTATAGAACATAGAAATTACCCAGAATTTATTCATAGTAGCAAACAAATTGCAGAACATAACATTTAACAAGAGAGAGAGAGAGAGAGAGAGAGAGATAGGATAGCATATCTGAATCAAATTGCGGGTAGACAAAGGGAACATCCATGTTCCTACCAACTGTAGAATAGGGAAGCCAAAATCACTTGCCCGATTCACCCCCTAGCCTGACCATGAATCCATGAGTGCGGACTTGAAAATCTCCTCTTCAGCACTGTCCTTCAATTCAGTAGATCCCTCTTGCCTCACACCCATTCAATGTTCATAACAACAAGGGAAAGAAAATCATTAGTCTCTTTCCCAGCATACTTGGCAGCGTCATTAGTATCTGCACTGTGGTTGTGATACCCTTTTAATATTTCAGTGATTAAGATGGCGAAAATTAATTTTCGGGAGGTGGTAACTCTTCAACTATGTAATATTGTTATAGTTCAAAAACCCCAATGTTCGTTCTGTTAATTTCAAATAATTCTTTTTTTAAGAGCTTTGTAAACATGTCTGCAAAAGAGATCAATGGCTGATTTATTATCACAGAAAATATGAGTTGGTTCTTGTTGTTCATGCGACAACTCAATCACAATCCTTCTCATCCACACAGTCTAACATGCAGATGTTGTTGTTGCAACATACTTTGCCTCAGTAGATGATAAAGTCACAATGGGTTTCTTCTTTGAAATCCATGCTACAACTCTTGATCCAAAGCTAAACAAATATCGTGATGTGCTCTTCCTGTCATCTACACTACCTGCAAAATCACTATCACTATATCAGATCAACTTAAAATCTGAATCTGATGTGTACAGGCCCCCATAAATAGTTGTTCCAGCAACATATCTTAGGATTCTTTTTCTTCCCTGCCAATGAGTACTCTTCGGAGTCTCCATAAATCTATAAATCAGACTTACAACAAACATAATCTTAGTCTTTGTTGTTGTCAAATACATCAGAATTCCAAACAATCTTTTATACAGAATTGGATCAACACATGACCCCTCATCATTCTTACTGAGTTTTGTGTCAATTGCAATTGGTGTTACAGTTGGTTTATAGTTCACCACATTTTATAGCACGTTTTTCCTCACCCCATGCAACTTGCTCATAAGGCCTTTCCATTTACCTATGTAGACTTGAAGTCCCTTGTTGTGCCTTCGAGAGCCAAAAAAAAATGTTTTTCCTACCAATTAGACAACATTTTTATATGCACGTTGCCCCATTATAGCCCAGGGTTTTTTCCGAAAATTAAAAAATTGTGTCAGGTTTCCATGTCACGTCACAAGATCCATGATCCTTGACCTTTCATATACTGGAAATTTTTCGAATCGGCCCTTCAGTTCTATTTGAATGCTATAAATTGGGTCATATCCAAAATGTGGGAGAAGAAGAATTCAACTTTTGAGTGCAAATATACTCTCGAGAAATTTCACTTCACATTGAGTCTACATCCCTTTATCCTTCAAAGTTTGAACACATTGTTCAACTCCCAAGATCTTCCTTATCTATTGGAGAACCTCATTGTCTCCCTTACATGAGCTTGCTTTTGGTGGAGGCCCAGCTAGAGGGACTTAGTTTCTCGGCTCCGATGTGTGTCGGCACAAAAGTTTGTCACTTATACACTTTTGTTGGTCATTTTTAATAGAAACACTCTTTTCTCGTCGAATTGATATCTTGCGAATATTTGAATTATTATTCCATGGGTGTATTTTTCATGAATGTTAATGGATTATGCTATTTTATATTATAAAATTATATATGATCACCATATGCTTGTGTATCTTGGTTTTTGAGGACAATTTGCACGTGTAAATCTTTGAGTTGTGTGCTCAACGATGGTCTTCATCGAACATCCAGACGAGGTAGGATCTTGATCTTGTCCTGTTAGCATTTATTTTATATAACATACTTTGGATTAGAGTCGATTTTTGTGTGTCATTCTGTGTGTTGTGGTTTACCCCATGCCATACAGTGATTTTCCTCGTAACAAAATTGACAACCATACTGGGGAATGAATCTTTTATTAGGGGTTTTGAGTGTTTTTCTCCTAGAATTGCTCTCTGATAGCCTAAGTTTCCTTGTCACACGATTGCTTGACAACCTATTTTTACTTTGCATCTGATTTTTCTTGGCGTAATCCTTTCCCTCGAAGTATTTCAATACATATACATAGGTTTTCCCTTAACAGACGCATACATACACAAGCTATCCTTCTATAGGGAACATACATGCATGAGTTTTCCTTAAAAAGTCATGTACATCAACGTTTTAGGCTTTCTGCCTAAGTTTGGTGTTTGTTGGGCGAGTTTTGATGGTTGTTGAGTCTTCTTGGGTCTCTTTCCTAGTTATTGAGTGCCTACAGAGTGATAGGAAACCTTTTTTTGGTTGATTTTTTGGGTGTTTTTTTATTTATTTCCTATCATCTTTTTCATTGGTTATCCTTGCATATTAGTCTGAGTGTTTGCTTCTTGGTATCCTTCTTGGATTGTCTCTTTTTTCTTGTAGTAGGGTCTATATATCAAGATGTTATTCACTCGCATTTTCATTTCTTTATATAGAAAATACAAAAAAAATTACTCATTTTTCATTATGGAATTTTCTCTTTTAGTTATTTAGTATTGATCTTGACATTTGTGGAAAGATTGCATTTTATTGAAATTGTAGAATTGTATTAAAGGTTGCATTTGAAAAGTGTATCATCTTTTGAGAATTTTTAATTAGCAATTAGCACTATGTTCATATTCATTACTTTTATATGCCGAGTCATAATATCATTAGTTTCACAACCACATCTCTTGAGTAAACAAAGACATTAAAAGCAATGTTGATTAATTAAATTGATTAGAAACAATATTATTTTTCAGAATACACAAACAAGCTTAAGATATAGAGATTTGGAATAGGATTTTGTGAGTAAACTTTTCCAAGGCTATTGTAACATATGTGTCTAACCAGGGAGTCATGAAATCCATTGTGTAATTAGTGACGTCGGGACACTCCACTCACACCAGAGTTAAGTAGGAGGTTGCACGAAGTTGGTTGCAGAGATATCCCTCTAATACATTTTTAGCATCAGAGATATCTCTGGGGATCTATTCGTATTTGGGGGTATTTCTAGTACGTTAAACTCCATGAGAGGTGGTTATTTCAAGATTTTGGGATTTGTTACCCTGCCCATACGGTGGACCTGACTTACGATTGTTCACCTGCGCATTGGTTATATCGTGGTGGCTCTAGTTGCTTGACATAGGTAGCCACATAGGTTACTTGCAAGGATTATTCTGCAGGCACCCTCGGTGAGATAAGGGTCAAACAACAGACAACCTTTATGGATTATTACCTCTCCAGGGGGATCTAACTGAATGCATTTTTAATCCCACGAAGGTCATTATAATTGATTTTGATACCTCCTATATTTTGAAGGAAGTCTCAAGCCCCTCTTGGGAAAGGCATACCTACTTTAGGGAGGGAGGCCCCTTTTCATCTACTATATCTTGTTTATGTGAATTTGGGCTCTTTTTTTTTTTTTGGTTTTCTCTATGATTGTTAGTTGTCCCTAGGATTTTGTTTTTACATCTCAAGTCTTGAGTCATTGTGGAGCTAGACCAGATTCCTCGCAGGTCTCGCTGTTTTTTGAAGTTACCACCTTATCTTGAGTCTTTTCCCTCTAATATGAGTAAAGTTACAAAATGTGGTACAGATACCTCCACCTACCAGACTTGTGATTATACAATTATGAGTACTAAGTCGAGTCAGAAAGACACGGGGATTCCTTTAAATCCTATACCTATTGTAGTCAATGGGGTTCCTTCAACTCTTTCAACCACATCGGTTGTAGTACCAGAGGTTCCCTTCATTACTCCTATTCGACCTGTGGTTGATACTCAACCCGTAGTAGTGAACCCTTTCGGGCCCCTTTTTGGCACATCGAGATATAATTCTTAGTCCATACGTTCGACCTCTAACCCTTTCTCTTTTGGTATGTTGAATATGACATTGCAACTTTCATCCTCCATTCCAGCGACTAATGAAAATCCTAATATGGGACGTGGGGGCATGCCCATCCATATACTCATCTTTTGTTTGGTGGTACTCAAATTCCCCAAATGAATCCTTCATTCAAAGGTCAGCCTCTATTTTCCTTAGATTTTAATCATGTTCTCAATGCTCCTCGATGGAGTACTCAATGGGTCAGACAAGCCACTTCCTATGTTCCATCCATTCTCATTTCCTCCACCATGTTGATTCCTACTAATACATTTGGTATGACGAATCCACCTCTATCCTCCGGATTTACACCTAGGGGAGGTCAGTTTCATACTATGGGTAATTTCTAGCTTGGAGCTTCTCTAGCTGGGGAAAACATTTATAACCCCCATTATATTTTTCCTATAGTCATGGTGCCCAAAAAACCTTTTATGAATTAGTTTGGAGGAGGATATTTTACTCTCGAACAAGGCCATGGTGTATAACAAAACATTGGATGGGTTGTAGTCCCTCAACATCAATCTTTCTCGAGAGAATAAGATCAGATGCCACAACCCCGAATCCCTTTTCTGTCCATGCTTAAATTTCCTTATTTGTCGAGATTAATGAATGAATTGGTGCATCACAATCAGTCATGGCCCCCCGTCCCCACTCAACTTCCTTTGGATATTCCAAAATTCGTTGGAAATATTGATGAGGATCCGAGTGATCATGTTACTACTTTTCATATTTGGTTCTTGTCTAATTATATTAATGAAAATTCTATTCATTTGAGACTGTTTCAATGCACCCTCATGAGGGTTGCAGCGAAATGCTACATTGAGATACCAAGGGGAACATATGGGAATTTTAATCAGATGGTTTTAAAATTTCTCAACCACTTCAAGTTGTCGATTCATTATGATGTCAACATATAAATGATGTCAACCCTCTATCAGGATAAAGGCACACATATTTCAGACCATATCCAAGAGTGGTGCAGAAAGAAGAGGTTGATTAAATCCTACATTCCTCTAGAGTTTCTATTGGAGTGGTTCCTGAAATCCCTATTGCCTTAAATTTCGAAGTATGTTTCTACATTCAGGGTAACATATGAGGAAGAGGCTATTTTCAAATCCCAACAACTGGAATTCATATATTCCCAGTTCAGGATGTTGTATTAAATTTTTCCTGATGCATCGAGGTCAAATTACGACTCGAGACAAAATCTGGGGCCTCATGTCAATGCCATTATAGGCTCTACAAATACTAAGTCTGCAGACTTGGTGACAAACCAGTTGAAGGATTTGTCTCTAATCCATTCTATAGTTAGGAAAGCTTCATATTCATCCTCCACTCCCATTAAGTCGATGGATGTGCGTTCAGTAACATTATCGACCAACCCAAATGGTAACCAACAACCAAGAGGGAATACAAGGAAAGGACGTGGTAATAATCGTAAGGGTGGGAGAAATAATGATAACAAACCCAAGGAAAATGATAGCAATGAGAGATCAAATACTAATGCTAGTGAGGGTAAGAAAGAAAAGAAGAATGTGAATTTTCCTTGTAAACTTTTTAAAGATGATCACCTTACCCACTTATGCCCCAAACTTGAGGAATCCTATAGGCGCTTATCTCAACCACCCATTGTGTTAACTAATACGTTTTATCATAATCAACACATGGCATTGAGCTCCTCCAATATCATAAATGTGTCGAGCGGGAATCAAAACCCCTCGGGGCATGAAGGTGACCATCTATGTACTAATATGGTCAAGTCAGAGATTAATGTAGCCATGCAATCTCATGATTACAGTTCTTCATAGACTGTTCCAGGTCTAGATTCTCCTCCTCCTCTAGAAACACTATTGCAGATCAAAAATCTGGAGCCTCTGCCTGGTATTCCTAAAGGAGTACTAAAACTCTCTTCCCACAATCCTAATGTGATGTTGGCTTTATAGGTTCTTTAGATGTGTCCTTCACGGAGGAACACCATGTTATATGTGTTAGGAGCTCTAGACCCGTGTGGCTCAAAGGTTATTAAGTTCGATGTCACAGATGTTCATCCTCACTTTCCTTACCATGTGGCCTTTCAAATCCATGTGGGTTACTCAAAGTATACCATCAAATTCACTATTATTGATGAAGGCGTTGCAACGTGTGTGATGTCCCTAACCTGTTGGAAAGCCATTTGTTCTCCAATTCTCTCTCAATATATGACTATGTTTACCGCATTTGATGTTCATTCTTTTCGACCCCACATAATTCTTTCCTCTTTCGCAATCCATTTAGGTGGAAAGACAGTGGAGGTTGATGTCTAGGTGGTTGATGCACCCCTTGACTATAATTTACTGTTAGGGTGTCATTGGACTTATGCCATGACTGTAGTAGTGTCATTTGTTTTTCTCACTTTATGTTTTCATCACGAAGGGAAAATAGTGATGATTGATCAAATTTCCTTTGTGCATGCTAGTCCCAATGCATCAGTTGGACCTTTGATCCCAGTAATCGACAATTCTCAGTCGAAAACTAAGGATATTGGTGTCATAATGTATTCCTCTCTCATGGGTACTTTTGATTTCACAGCACCAATCCACCACATTTATACGATTTCCAGTGAGTCTTCATTGTCAATGAGGTATGTTCCTTTTTGTACTTTATATTTCAACAACCCTTGAACCCTACCTTCCCTGACTCTATCAGGAAAAGGTTGGTCCTACATTGGAATGGAGATGCCACTGTCAGCGGAAGAGGTTGCGTATGAATCTATTATTGATAATGTTGTTGACCCAGATCCTATCTCCTTGCAAATGAATGAGGAGGATCCTATTCTCAAACCTGTAACTGTCTTGTTCACATGATTTCCTTGATGATACTTTACCCTCAAATGAATCTATCTTAGAGGCCATGAATGGTCCTAAGATACCATGGGACAATATGAATCATTTCTCTTACTTCCTCGAAGAACTTGTTAGGATCGAATAGAACGACTTTAGATCTACCTTGAGCGATATGGTCAGCCACACTGTGCTTCCACTAGATATGCCTGGTGTTTATACCAAAGGAAACATGGTGATTATTTCTCCTACCATCACGATTGACATCTCTCAAGTTCCTGGCAAAATAAAAAATGTATATGTCGATGTGTATTTTTCTCCTGAAGAAATTCATATCTACACCAATCTCTTCAAAGAATTTTGTGATGTATTTTCTTGGTCATACGAAGAGATGCCAGGGATTGACTCTAGCATTGTCGAATATGAGATAAATACTTATATGGATGCTAGACCTATTCAAAAACGTCTTAGACCTGTTAATCATAGGAAGGCCTTTTCTATTAAGGGTGAGTTAGAGAAGCTAGTCAATTCTAGCTTCATATACCTGGTTCCTTTTACCGAATCAATATCCAATATTGTTCCCGTGAATAAGAAACAAGGA
The DNA here is from genome assembly GCA_009831015.1 of Picea engelmannii. Lineage (NCBI taxonomy): Eukaryota > Viridiplantae > Streptophyta > Pinopsida > Pinales > Pinaceae > Picea > Picea engelmannii. Next base: position 108,222 of record ML806249.1, on the reverse strand, counting down.
TCCATATGTGTATGTATGGATTTTCAAGACTTGAATAAGGATTGTCCTAAAGAAAACTTCCTGACACCTTTAATTGATCATATTCTCGATGAGTGCATGGGAAGCAAATTTTTTTCTTTTATGGACAAATTTTCAAGATACAATCAAATTTAGATCAAACTCAAGGATCAACACAAGACGACATTTAGTTTTCCTTGGGGTACTTTTGCATAGCGAAAAATGTCGTTCCGCCTTAAAAACTCCATAGCAACCTTCCAACCTGCCAAAAAATTTCCTTTTCAAGATATCAAACATATTGTCGAAGCTTACCTTGATGATCTCACTTCTCACTCTCACAAGAGAGTATATCATTCCACTCACCTTCGACTAGTCTTTGAGAGATGTCATTATTATCGCATCTATTTAAACCCTCACAAGTGCATATTTTGCGTTACTTTTGGTCATCTCTTAGGATCATTAGTCTCTGAGAATGGGATCATGGTATATCCTATGAACGTTGATGTAATACTTTGATTTCCTCCTGCATGCAACATTAGACAAATTCAGGGTTTACAGGGGAAAGCTAACTTCTTGCATCAGTTCATAGTGAACTATGCCAATTTAACTAAGGTTTTCATGTGTATTTTGAAGAAGGATACTTCATTTATATAGGATGAGCGAGCTCAGGAATCCTTCGATGCTCTTAAGAAAGCCTTGGTATTGATGCCTCTGTTGAAGCCTCCTTACTAAAGTAGAGACTATTTTCTTTATATCTCTGCATATGAAGGGACGGTTGGTATGGTTCTGGTTCAGGAATACGATGAGATCCATGAGCACATTGTCTTCAATCTTAGTTGAAATTTAATCGATGGTGACATTAAATACTCTCACGTCGAGAAGCTATCCTTAGTCGTCGTACATGCATTCCAAAGATTACAGAATTATATATTGCTTTTCAAAACTATTGTAGTTGCAGACACCAATCCATTTCAATACGTCCTTACCAGGTGTATCATAAGGGAAAAATACAATAAATGGATTGTGATTTTGAGATAGTTCAATCTCAACTTTTCTTTGGCTAAGTCTAAGAAATCGCTAGTTTTTTCCGAGTTAATATCAAACTTCCCTCGACTAGATGAGGATGTCATTCATGTCGATTCATTCGTGAATGAACATATATTCCTTATATTGTCTTCGGACCCCTGGTATGGAGTTATTTTAATATATCTTCAAACCTTGAATCTTTCTCAACAACTGTCGAGATATGATCGATGACGTATACAACATCAAGAAAAAAACTACCTTATCATCAGTGACTCTTTGTATCTTCAAGGAGTAGATAATATTTTGTTTCATTTCTTGACTCGCGAGGAAGTTGAGTCAATTCTCAATGACTTTCATAGTGGGGCTTGTGGTGGTCATCTATCTAGGCTTGCGAGAACCCAAAAATTATTGCAAGTTGGTTATTTTTAGTCGTCAATTTTTAAAGATTGCATTGAATAATTCAAGAAGTGTCACCCTTTCCAGGTGTTCACTATGAAAATTCACTCACATCTAGCCCCTCTTCACCCAGTCATTACCTTCAGTCCCTTCACCAAGTGGGGGGTATATTTTATGTATTGTAACCCAACTTTGGCTGAGAGAAATCAAGATATTGTTGTGGTCATGGATTAATTTACTAAGTGGGAAGAGGCCATGCCTACCATTAAATCTGATGCTGAGACGACAATTGTTTTCATATTCAACCAGATTATAGCCCGATTTGGAATCCCAAAGGATATTGTCACTTATCATGGAAGTCACTTTCAGAATGAAATAATGAAGGAATTAGCATTAAAAGTGGGGTTTAACCACAGTCATTATTCCCTTTATTATCCCCAGGAAAATGGACAAGTAGAGGTAGTGAATAAATCTCTCAATACCATTTTTCAGAAAACTATCAGCTAAAGTAAATCAGACTAGCATCTAATTCTTTACCTTATTCTTTGGGCATACTGAACCTCGGTGAATAATTCCACTGTTTTTTTTCCTTTTCATTTAGTACACGTTGTGGATTCGATTCTCTCGATTGAATGTGAAATTCCTTCCCTCAAGCTTGCAATTGAGCTCCTACCTAACACTTTCGATCTTTATGAACGCCTTGTACACCTAGAGCATGTAGATGAGCATCGTCGAGATGCCTCTACGACTATCGAAGAGAATAAACGATGTGTTAAGGTTCAATATGATAGGTATTTCTTTCCTCGGTAGTACACTGAGGGTGATTTGGTCCTCCTATATGACCAAACCAAATAAATTTTGGGGAATGGAAAGTTTAATCCCATGTGGCATGGTCCTTATATCATGCGACGTGTTTTGGAAAACGGATCATATGAGTTAGAAAATTATGAAGGGAATATGTTGGATGACTCCAGAAACAGACTCTACCTTAAAATATATTACACTTGAGCCCTCAATATTGGGCGTAACCCTTTTGTATACTAGTGTATCTTAGTGTATATATATCTTTTCCTTTGTGTCATCGACTTGCTTATCGAGTTTTCCCTTGGTTGGGATATGTCAATGAAGTCTTCAGTTTACTTAGGATTTGCATACGGTGTTAGTCGTCATACAAGAATCTTGGCTTATTCCTCTTGGGACATTTACTCACTCGAGGTTCAAATGGTGTCTTCAAGTGGCATTTGTCTAGGGCCATCAACGAATAATGTGGCTAAATATAGCGTCGTTAAAGTGATTTTACGTGATTCCATTTCACATGGTGCTCGATCCTTAGAAGTTCACATGGACTCTGAGTTAGTAGTATGGCAGTTAAACGACAGTTACTGTGTGCAAGACCCTACTCTACTCCGATTATTCCTATCGGTACAACTATTGGAATGATACTTTGATTTTATTACTTATAATCACATACCTATAAGTTCTAACTATGTATCTGATGCATATGCTAATTATGTTTTAGATTTTTATTTGTCACATAACTAAAGTAAAGAAAACACATCCATCAATGTACACATTGTATCATATATAAGTAAATCCTAATATCAAAGTTTTTTATATTTCATGTCTTCAAAAAATATGGTGTCATAGTACAAAATAGGGCCCACACCCTCAAAATACATATATGGTCAATATATATAATGACCATGGCATATACGCTGGTGGCGATGCATGTGTTTCATGATAGTATATTGTAAATGTGTTGAACCTGCATAGAATAGATCTAGCTAGAAAATACCACACACATTTGCAGAGAGAAATTGAGAAAGAAGAAGCAAGAGAGAAAGAATGGAAGAATTCTCATTAACCGTAATGAATAATGAATAATTTACACATTATATACTCTATATAACTCAACCAATGTGCACTGGAGGTGAATCCAATGCGCCATAGTGGTGGTATAGAGTGATCTGGACACACACCAACAGTTATGGGAGTGAGCTTCCACCTAGTCTAGTCTCTCGGGAAGTTACAAGAGTGAAATGCCACCTAGATGAGTTAACTAGTCTACCAGTCTTCAGTTAACTAATTGAAACAGAGTGAAGTGAGGAGGAGATCAGGGAATCATGGGTAATTCTCTAGTCTGGTGATGATCCCAAGGACAATGCGCATTAGATTTTGATGATCCCAATGTTGCATGGTGACAAAACCAATGCAACATCTAGACTCCACTCAACTAGTCAAACTAAAGTGAAAACTGAAGAGAATATTTCCCCTAAATGTTAGGAGACTAGATAAATACTAATAAGCATAGTAAAAACCTTAGGAAAATGAAATCCTAGGCGTTTGACGTAACCACCCCCTTGAGCATCACTATGGTGAAAATAAAGAATGGGTCCCGACAATGAGGCCATGTTAGGTACCCAAATACAAAAGATACACTGAAATAAAGTGAGGAAAGATGGAAAAACTCATGGGAAAACCCCCCCCTCAAGGTACAATGTATGTAAAATGAAGAACTGATAGTTGTCAGGCAACTATGTCCTTCACTCCAAGATGACTTCACAGAGAATGAAAATTTTTCTTAGTGAAGGTCCTGGTGAAGATGTCTGTCGTCTATTATGTTGAAGGACATAACTGTAGGTCAATGATCCCCTCATTTACTAAGTCTCATATGTAGTGCATGTGGATCTTGGTATGGTTCATCCATTGCCTCTGAAATGGATCTCCACAGAACTTCAGAGTGCTCTCATTATCACACCAGATGACGATCAGCTGATGAAACTGAATTCCAAACTAAGTGAGAAACTTTTGTAGCCACATACCTTGAATGGTTATAACTACCCCTGTGTACTCTGGCTCAGCTGAAGAAAGATAAATAGAAACCTACTTCTTGGTCTACCAACAGATAGGTCCAAAACCAAGACTTATTGAGTAACCAGATGTGGAATTCTGATGAGTGTTATCATCATCCCAGTTAGAATTAGTGAACCCGATGAGATATAATGTAGAGTCTGATGCATAATGAACCCCAAAGGTGATGGTTCCTTGTATGTATCGAAGGATACACTTTTTAGCCTTCCAATGTAGCTCATGCAACTCTTGCATGAACCTAGAAACTACGCCAACTACATAGGAGAGGTCTGGTCTAGAGTGTGTGAGATATAACAAGCTCCCCACTAGTTGTCTTTACAGTGTGTTGTCAACTATAGGAGTGACCCCACCATCCTCAAGTTTGACTCCTGATAGGAAAGGAGTCGGAGAAGACATGTAGTTTGTCATGTGAAATCTCTCAAGGAGATCTCGTACATACTTGGCCTAAGATAGTTTGATGCGTTATGCATCCTGACTAATATCAAGTCTAAGGAAGCAGTGAAGTGGACCCATGTCCATCATCAAGAATTTGTCATGGAGCAACAATCATTGAAGTCGAGGAATCGATGATCAACAAATCATCAACATGAATAACTAAGAGTAGAAGTGAATCAGTCTTCCTGAGCATGTAGACATTCAGGTCTGATTTACAACGTATAAAGTTCTATGACAAAAAGTAGGATTCCATCTTGGAATACCATGCCCTAGGAGCCTTCTTGAGGCCATAAAGATATTTCTTCAGTCACCAGACCAAAGAAGAATCCTGCATAAATCCCTAGGTCTGCTCCATATAGATCTCCTCAGACAGATCACTGTGAAGAAATGCATACCTCACATCCATTTTATGGACTTCCCATCCCTTGGTTGTCGCAATGGCAAGTGCCAAATGTATGGAATCCATATTTGCTACTGGAGATAAGATATCATCATAGTCAATTCCATGCACCTGCTGAAATCCTTTGATAACAAGAATGGCTTTGTATCTACTAATATGTCCATCCACTGTGCTCTTGGTCCTATAGACCCATCTGCACCTGAGAATTTTCCTTCCAAAAGGAAGGGGAACCAAATCCCAAGTTTGGTTCTCGAGGAGGGAGTTGTACTCATCCTGCATGGAGGATTCCCAAAAGCGGTTTCTAGTAGTCGTGCAATAAGATAGTGGATCTGAAAACTAAACCAAGAAAATATTCCTGGAGGGAAATGGTTCAATGGAAGTGATTGCAATAGGAGGCTCCTCAAAATCAGATCGATTCCTCCTAGTATCGGTTGGATCACCAACAAGATCCCCTGCATCCTGCAGAGTAGTCTTGACCCACTTGGGCCTCTACTCTGGCTTTGCATCTACATCTCGATGCACTGAGTCTGCATCTGACTGTACTGAATTTGTATCTAGATCATCTGAATCCTATGAAGCAGAATTTTTTTCTGAAGAAGAGTCAACATGTGCATTCTCATCATCTCGGGTAGGTGGAAGAATGCAGGTGTCTTCATGCAGCTGCTAAGGTACATTAGAGACACTTTCCTCAAATTGCACACTTTGCTCAATTATGAGTCGATATGAGGAAAGATCAATAATTATATATCCATTCACACCGTCGGGGTACCCAAAAAATATATACTCAATGCTCTATGGATCAAGAGCTTTCCTCTTTTCAGAGGGAATTTGGGACATGCACGTGAACTGAAAATATGAAAGTGGGTCAATTTCAGATTGAGGCCGCTCCAAGCCTCGTAGGGGGGTCTTATCCTTGACATATATATGGGGAGAACTATTTTGTATGTAAGTTTCACAATTAAGTTCTTCGGTCCATAGTATCTATGGAAGTGACTTTTCATGTAGCATGCAAGATTCCATCTCTTTTAGAGATTTGTTTTCCCGCTCAACAACTTTGTTTTGCTGCAGACTATAAGGAACTGTGTGCTGCAACTGAATCAATGCCTCATGAAAAATATTTTAGATATCATTATTTACATACTCTCCCCCATTATCAGTTTAGAGTACTTTGATTTTCTTTCCTGACTGTGTCTCAACCAAGGCTTTGAAATCTTTGAGGTGTTGAAAAACCTCTGATTGTTTCTTAAGAAAGTAAATCCATGTGAAACGTGAGAAATCATTAACAAAAATGAGAACATACCTCGCTTTTTTGATTGATGGATGTGCAAAAGGACCCATGAGGTCACTATGGATCATATCTAAAGGAGAGGAAGCTCTCTAAGTCTTTCCTTTGGGGAATTTCTCTTGAGGGTGTTTTACAAGAAGACATCCCTCACAATTTCCTTTGGAGAAATGGATGTCTAGTATACCATCAACAAATATTTGTTTTCTAAGCTATTGCATATATTTAAAATTCAAATTCCCGAACCTTTTTTTCCATATCCTACTACTTTCATCAGCATGGGTAAGAGGTAAAGCATAATCTAGTTCAATAAATTCATAAAATGTATACTGTAGTGTCCCCAAGGCCAAACCCTTTGTAAATTTGGTTTATGAAATGAATTGTAAATATATGTTATAGGCTGGTGAGCCAAGTTTGTATAAGCTAGTGGGCTTGTGTGATTGTTAGGATAGAGAGCCTAAGGGTTGTAGGCCAAGGGCCTAATTTTGTACCTGTATGTATGCATCACATTAATAAAATATAAACACCACCGCGTGCAGGCCGACACGATGAATGAGTGATGGGGGACTAAGCATCCATATAAAGAGCAAGGGATTAGGGGATGGAAGTTGGGAGGAGGGGCTAAGTGTTAAGCATAGGGGGATTAAGCCTTGGGAATAATAACTTAATATTATTCCAAAAGACATGTGAATAATATGTCTTATCCTAAGTTCTTTTGGAAGGACAAGCAACTTCCAAATGGAAGTAACGGATGCTGAAGGAACGCATGCAGTTGCACGGGTGACAAATGTCAACCCTAGCCATGAAAATAAAGGGATGAGATGAGCCGTGATGGGGGTTCTCCTCCATTCTATTCCATCTTCTGAACAGTACGACTGGTCCAACCTCTGCAAGAATACCCCGTACGCCCTCTGAAGAGGAAAATTTTTGTGTGTGATGATTCGGAATAACTGGTGTTAATTTCTGAAATGCCAAAGGATCCTCTCTCTTAGCATAGAGCCTATGAGTGGAGTCTTGTCCGAAGCCATATCCGTGAGACCATCCACCATTGTTGAACCTTTTGGAAAGCCCATGTCTATTTTTCCCCATTGCTTGTTGTGGCCATGCAGTGCTGGGCTGCGTGGGGCTTGTTGTCCAGTTGTACAACACTCTCTTTAGGTGAGAGAGGTGATTGAGGTTGGATGAACAGGTTGTTGGCCTATGAGAAATTCTCTCCATGTGAGAGAGTTCACAAAGGAAGGAGAGAACTCCTCGAAGGAACCCTGTAGCTGCCATAGAGATTGGATACTTCTGGTCCAGTTTGTTGTTGTAACGCAAGGCAAGGGAGGTTAGCAGCCGAAGGACTATCTAGGTGATAGAGAATGTGTATACTCCTGGGGTGGAATAGGCATGTGGGGAAGGAGAGTATATGGGTAGTGAGCATCAGTGGTTCTTGGGAGAGAATTCCTTCTTTGTGACTGGTTGTTTTCCCTGTAACCTCAGCCTAGCCTAGGATTCCTTGCCTTGGGATGGAGCTTAGTCCCAGCTCGGGGGTGACCCACTGCTGAGCTGATCAGCAGTGTGGTCTAAGGCTGGGAGGTTCGTGGAAGGCCTACACCTGGTTGGTGGAACTACTATTGTTTCCAATATAAGTACCAGATGATGTTTTAATTTATGTTTCTGCATGTCTGTGTATTTATCATTATCATGTATTCTGCTATGCATATGAATTAATGCTAATGCCATATTTAAAATTATGATAGCAGTAATTTTTAGACTTACTCTGATATTTATATGTGTTTCATTTCTTAAATGCACATTGTTTCATAATCTGAGAGTGAGTGTTATATTTCCATGAAGTATGGTGACAAAAAGTGGTGTTACAATTTGGTATCAGAGCGATTAAGCCTTGGCATAGAAAAGTGTGTTACAATTTGGTATCAGAGCCAAGGTTTCGATGCTGAGCCTAGATGGGCCAGTTGAGTGGTCTTTGGACCAAGGGTGTGAGAAGAAATTGTGTCTAGAGGACCAATTTCAGACCCTGGAATGCTCTGGAGTGTCAAGTAGTTGCTTGGCGTGCTTACAAGCTCAGGAAGTATAGTGGTGTTAAGAAACCGTAACCGGTGTGGTATGTGGCCACGGGGAGAGAGGAGTCCACACCAGAAGTATTGGAGCCTTAAGATTTTTTCGGGAGGGAAGGCGAACCCTCATGACCGTCGGATCTGGAGAACATGCACAGGGATTAAAACCCTTTGGAGTTGCATAGGAACATGGAAATTGCAATACGCGAAATCCTGAAAATGTGAGGACCGTCTATCGAGGAAAAAACACATGGCTGCCAGACGACGTTTCAGCACCCGAGAAACCAAAAGGCAAGACCCTTGTGTTCGCAAGTCGCGAGTTAGCGAAACATGAATTTACAAAATGATATACATCGTAGATCGTAGGAGAGGATTTGATCGTCGGATCAAGTGGAATTTTAGATCGTACATCGGGATTTCAGCAAACGAAAATTCGAGATGTGGGATGAATGAACTCCCGATGCCCGAAACCTTGAAACGCCGAAAATATTGGCACCTTAGATCTTAGGTAGGCCTAGCCATGGGAATTCTTTTGCAAAAAGGGACATGGACATGTGGGTGTGTACGACGTGCCAATGGGTCAAAAATAAAGCAAAGGATGGTGGGACCTGATGATGTCAATGAAGGTGATGTGGACCCTCCTGAATGTGCCACGCACCACCGTAGTTAAGGGCGCCAGCTGTGCTGTGGGCCCAGAGAGCAAAGTAAATTGGATTTTCAAAATTCAGGAGTTGGAGTGACTTGGGGTTAGGAGTCATTGCGTCGTGAAATCCTGGGTACCAAAGACCTGAAACCTGAAGTTCCGAAGTCCCGAAATCTCGAATTGTTTCGAACGCAAAAGAACCGTCGGGAATTTGACTAATGGATCCTCGTGGACCAAAACCCTGAAATCCCAAAATATTTGGAGACGAAGGAACTGTAGCAGATTTTAAGGGAGACAACTGTGTTGTGGGCCTGGAGAGAAAGGAAATTGAATTTTCAGAAATTCAGGAATGGAGGCAACAAAGTTGGGAATCGCTGCATCGTGAACTTCCGATTCACAAAATTCTAAAAGGATCTAGACCGATTAGATCCAACTCATCAAGGATCGTTGGATCCCATACAAGAAACCGTGTATCGGATTTTGGGGATTGTAGTGACAATAAGTAGGGAGTCACTGCATAGTGAACTCTCGGGTATCAAAAACCTGAAACCCCGAAGTCTCAAAATTTGCAGAGCCGACAGAGCTCAGAAAATTTCGTGAAGTCAAAACGTTTTCTCACTCACATTGGTTTATGATTATTGTGATTTTATTAAGGGTTTAAGGCCTGGAAAACTTCAATTGACTGCACGTTGTGTGTGCAAAGTTCAAGGAGTTTTAGGATAGCTGAAAACTAACACTGAGTATGGAATTAGAAGAGGTACATATTTCTTCCGAAATAGAAGACGAAAGAGAAGGAAAGGATGTCAACTTGGGAGTCGAAGGAACAAACTCTAATGGGCATGGAAAATAGATAGATAAAGAAGGACGTATGATGAAACTCATTGAAAATTGCAGATAGATTCCCAGGCTCACCGAGATGATAGTCGAAAGCTCATGAAAATCAAGGATCGACAGGGTGAATTCAACTTAAAAATGTTGAAGAGCCTAGAAAGAATAGAAAAGAAATTGGAAAAAGAGAGTGACACAAGCAGATCAAGAAGTGTCAGAACCCCTGAGAGGAGAATAAGATCGAGGAGTGGTAGCAGACATTACCATCTCTCCCCGAAGCATTCTGGCAGGAAAACACACAGTAGTTGAAGCCCGTCCCCTACCAGAAAACACCGAAAATTTGGAAAGGATGAATTGAAAGGGGAGATGAGTAAGATCAAGCCTCCAACATTTGATGGAGAACATAAGAAGGAGGAAGATGTCGAGACATGGTTTCTTAGCATGAGGAAATATTTCCAACTGCAGCACTACTCCACTCATGCAGAAGGAAGAATTGTGATGTACCAGCTAAAAGGAAAAGCATCCATGTGGTGGGATCGGTTTGTGCAGGTGCAACACATCAGTGAGAAGGATGTCACTTGGAAGGAGTTCAAGAGGTATTTTGAGAAGAAATACCTGACCAAAAGATATTATGACAGAAAGATGAAGGAGTTCTTCGAACTCAATCTAGGCAGCATGACCATTGATGAGTACGAACGAAGTTTCTTGGAACTGTTGAAGTATGTTCCATTCATCAAAGATGAGACTGTCAATATTCAAAGGTATCTGAGTGGACTGCCACCTTCCATGGGTGACAAGATTCAGTATGATGATCCTAAGACTATGGAAGAAACCATAAGAAGGGATAAATGCTTATTGGAATAGCAAAGAGAAAATCCTACCATTTGAAAGGGTTGGAATGATCAGAGGAAGTTTAAGAAGGAACAGAGGCAGAAGGGAAACAATCCTTCCTTTTTCAGAAATAGTCTTTAGGGATAGAAATCGTTTAGAGAGCCGAGAATGACTGAAGAGGGAGCACAAAGATAGAGACAGAGGCCCATTCAGTGTTGGGGTTGTAAAGGAAACCACAAGTAAAAATATTGTCCCCATAAAAATGGTAAATAAAGAATTGTTCATACTGTTCAGCAAGCTGAAACAGTGGAGGATATGGGCAACAGAATGTCAAGGATCTACGTAGCCCTCGACAACAAGCAAGCATAATTTCAATCGCACATGATTGAAGTGGAAGGTATGATTAACAACCAACCACTTATTATTTTAATTGATTCAGGGGCTAGCCATAGTTATGTAGATCCTAGGGTGGTGGAAAATTTTTGTTTATCAAGAAGAAAACATGAAAAGTCTTGGCTAGTACAGTTGACAATAGGAACCAAAAGGAAGGTCACTGAATTCATTAAGTCCTGTTCAGTGGACATGGGTGGATTGAGCACTAAGGATGAATTAAATATTCTGCCTTTAGGGTCTTATGACTCCTTAATTGGGATGGACTGGTTGGACCAGTAGCATGCCCTTCTGGATTGTTGTAACAAGAAGTTGACATGCATGGAATAAGAAGGAAATCAGAAAACAGTCCAAGGAATTCCTAGAGTTGTGGCTGTTAGAGAAATCCCAGCCATGCAACTGAAGAAGTGCTACAGGAAACACTGTCAATTATTTGTAGCTCGTGTGGAAGAAGAATCCAGAGATGAAGTCTCAAAGATTGGAGACCATGAGGTACTCATTAAGTTCAAGGACGTATTTCAGGAGGTACCTGGACTACCTCTGAAGATAGACATCGATTTTTCTATAAATTTGATGCAAGGAGTAGCTCCAGTTTCGAAAGCTCCTTATAGAATGAGCATGCTAGAGCTGAAAGAGTTGCAATTGCAGCTTGAAGAGCTTCTAAATAAGGGGTACATTCACCCAAGCATGTCACCTTGGGGTGCCCTGGTCCTCTTCATGAAGAAGAAATATGGAATGTTGAGGCTGTGCATTGATTTCAGATAGTTGAACAAAATAACTATCAAGAATAAGTATCCTCTACCAAGGATCGTTGATCTTTTCAATCAGTTGAAAGTTGCGAAAATATTTTTAAATATAGATCTCAGATATGGATATCACCAGGTGAGAATAAATGATGAGGACATCGGAAAGACCACCTTTATAACAAGGTACGGTCATTACGAGTTCACAGTGGTGCAGTTTGGATTGTCAAATGCACCTGTTGTTTTCATGTGCTTAATGAATGGTGTATTCAGCGACTATTTAGACAAGTTTGACATAGTCTTCCTGGATGAGATCTTGGTGTATTCCAAGTTAGAGGAAGAGCATGAGAAACACCTGAGAATGGTGCTGCAAGTGTTGAGAGAACACCAGCTGTACGCCAAGCTGAGCAAGTGCTCATTTTATCAAAGGCAGATTCATTACTTGCAGCACATTATATCAGAAGAAGGGATCGTTGTGGATCCTGAAAAGGTTGAGGCCATTTGAGAATGGTCAGCGCCAAGGAATGTGGCGGAGGTTATATCTTTTATGGGTCTGGCGGGGTACTATAGAAGGTTTATAGCCAGATTCTCAAAGATAGATCACCCTATCACTTTCTTGCAAAGGAAGGAGAAGAAGTTTCAGTGGACTGAAGAGTGTGAGAGCAATTTCCAGTGATTGAAGCAACTGTTAACGAGCACTCCAATCCTAAGGATTGCATATCCAAATATGAATTTTATGGTGTGCATAGATGCGTGTAAGGAGGGGTTGGGAGGAGTTATCAGCCAAGAGGGATTTGTAATCTGTTATGAGTCCAGGAAGCTGAAAGAGCATGAAAAGAATTATGCCACTCATGATTTGGAGCTAGAAGCAATTGTCCATGCTCTGAGGAAATGGAGACATTACCTCATGGGAAGGAGATTCAAATTGAAAATACACCACAACGGTCTGAATTATTTATTTGATCAGCCGACTTTAAACGCCAGGCAAACCAGATGGTTGGAGTTTCTGTGCGAATATGACTTTGATATCAAGCATATCAAGGGTAAGGAAAATAAAGTGGCTGATGCACTCAGCAGAAAAGTGCACGACTTACATGCTACAACCATTAGCATGTACAGGACTGAGATTAAGGATAGAATTTTGGAAGCTGCAAATGTTGATTTGCAATACAGAGGTCTGGTAGCAAAGCTACAATAGCGTGAGAGACCACAGACCAAGGGAAGTTACACCTTGGAAGTTGATGGCTTACTTCTGTATAAAAATAGAGTGTACATACCCAATGTCCAAGATTTGAAGCTGGAAATTCTAAAAGAAATGCATAATGTGACATATGTCGGACATCCTGGTTATCAGAAGACTATAGCAGAAGTCAAAAGCCATTATTTTTGGCCGGGTATGAAGAAAGAAATCGTTGAATACATCGCTAGATGTATGGAGTGCCAGAAAGTTAAGGCTGAGCATAGGCACCCAACAGGGTTGCTGCAGCCTTTACCCATTCCTGAGTGGAAATGAGAAGTGGTGACAATGGATTTTATCACGGGATTACCCAGAACAAGCAAGCAACATGATTCAATCATGGTGGTGGTGGACAAGCTTACAAAATCTGCCCATTTTATTCCACTGAAAACCACTCACAAGCCAGCAAATGTTGTTGATATCTTCTTAAAAGAAGTGGCATGCTTGCACAAAATTCCTAAGACGATTGTGTTTGATAGGGACTCGAAATTCACCTCAAATTTCCAGAAATAACTGTTCAAAGGATTCAGAACGAATCTGAACTTTAGTACAATGTACCATTCTGAGTCTAATAGACAGACAAAGAGGGTGAACAGAGTAATAGAAGACATGATGAGAATGTATGTGATGGATAAACCATCAAGATGGGACGACTACCTATATTTGGTAGAATTCACCTACAATAATGGGTATCACGCATCATTGAAGATGAGCCCATTTGAATCACTTTATGGAAGAAAGTGCAACACTCCAGTGAGCTGGGATAATCCAACTGACAGAGAAGTAGTTGGGACTGAGCTGCTCAAAGAGATGGAAGACCAAATGATAAGAATTAAACAGAATTTGAAAGTTGCCCGGGACAGGCAGAAGAGTTATTCTGATAAGAACAAAACCCATAGAGAATACAAAGTGGGTGATCATGTTTTCCTGAAAGTAAAAACTAACAGGAGTTCCCTGAAGCTGGGAAGTTGCACCAATTTGGCAACAAGATTTTGTGGGCCATTTGAGATCCTGGAAAGGATTGAGCCAGTTGCATACATGCTTGCATTACTTTCATCTATCACTGTACATAATGTGTTTCATGTTTCACTGCTTAAGAGATATATACTTGATGCTAATCATGTTATCGATTGGAATGCGATTCAGGTGGAACCAGAAGGTGTCCTGCAAGTGCATCCTATGCATATATTGGACAGGAAAAGAAAACAACTCCGGAATCAAGCCATAGAGCTTGTAAAGGTCCAATGGACTTGGTACAGTCTTGAGGACGTGACATGGGATAATGAAGATGTTATGCGGGCAAAGTACGTGCATATTTTTGAAAAATTTGAAAAGCTTGCAGAGACAGTGTAAGGTTGCACTGAGGACAGTGCAGAAATAAGGGGAGGGGGATTGTAGTGTCCCCAAGGCTGAGCCCTTTGTAAATCTGGTTTATGAAATGAATTGTAAATATGTGTTATAGGCTGGTGAGCCAAGTTTGTATAAGCCGGTGGGATTATGTGATTGTTAGGCTAGAGAGACTAAGGGTTGTAGGCCAAGGGCCTAATTTTGTACCTGTATGTATGCAACACATTAATAAAATATAAACACTACCACATGCATGCTGACATAATGAATGAGTGATGGGGGACTAAGAATCCATAGAAAGGGAAATGGATTAGGGGTTGGAAGGTGGGAAAAGGGGCTAAGTGTTAATCATAGGGGGCTTAAGACTTGGGAACAATAATTTAATATTATTCCAAAAGACATGTGAATAATATGTCTCATCCTAAGTTCTTTTGGAAGGACAAGCAACTTCCAAATGGAAGGAACGCATGCTGAAGGAATGCATGCAGTTGCATGGGTGACAAATGTCAACCCTGGACATGCAAATAAAGGGATGAGATGAGCCGTGATGGGGGTTATCCTTTATTCGCTCCGATATTCTGAACAGTACAACCGGTTTGACCTCTGCTAGAATACCCCATACACCCTCTAAACAGGAAAAAGTCTATCTGTGTTGATTCAGAATAAATGGTGTTAATTTTTGAAAAGCCAAAGGCTCCTTTGTCTGAGCATCGAGCCTATGCATGGAGTCTTGTCCGAAGCCATATCCGTGAGACCATCCTCCATTGTTGAACCTGTTGGAAAGCCCATGTCTGTTTTTCCTAGTTGGTTGTTGTTGCCACGCAGTGCTGGACTGTGTGGGGCATGTTGGCCAATTGTACAACACTCTCTCCAGGTGAGAGAGGTGATTGAGGTTGGACGAATAGGTTGTTGGCCTGTGAGTGATTCTATCCAGGTGAGAGATTGCGTAGAGGGAGGAGAGAACTCCTGGAAGGAACCCTGTAGCTTCCACAGAGCTCGGAGACTTCTGGTCTGGTCTGTTTCTGTAACCCAAGGCAAGGGAGGTTAGCAGCCAAAGGATTTTCTAGGTGACAGAGAAAGTGTATACTCATGGGGTGGAACATACATGTAGGGAAGGAAAGTTTGTGGGTAGTGAGCATGAGTGGTTCCTGGGAGAGAATTCCTTCTTTGTGACTGGGTGCTTTCCCTGTAACCTCATCCTAGCCTAGGATTCCTTGCCTTGGGATGGAGCTTAGTCATAGCTCGGGGGTGACCCACTGTTGATTTGATGAGCAGTGTGGTCTAAGGCTGGGAGGTTTGTGGAAGGCATGCACCTGGTTGGTGGAACTACTATTGTTTCCAAGATAAGTACCAGATGATGTTTTAATTTATGTTTCTGCATGTCTGTGTATTTATAATTATCATGTATTCTGCTGTGCATATGAATTAATGCTAATGCCATATTTAAAATTATGATAGCAGTAATTTTTAGACTTACTCTGAGCTCTATATGTGTTTCATTGCTTAAATGAACATTGTTTTATAATATGAGAGTGAGTGTTATATTTCCACGAAGTATGGTGACCAAAAGTGGTGTTACAATTTGGTATCAGAGGGATTAAGCCTTGGCACAAAAAATTTTGTTACATATACAATCTAGATTGATGATTTACCTCACCGGTAGCAACCATGGAATTGGTTTTCATGCCATATATGTCTACTTCATTAGGTGCGAATATGAATTTATTTCCAGTGTCGTAATTATTCATCTGATACACAGAGAGAATATTGACGAAAAGTTTGGGAACGTGCAACACATTCTCGAAACATTCGTTGGTGAGTTCAATCCTTACTTTGTCGGTGACCTAGACTAGAGAGTTGTCCCCCATCAGAATAGAAGGACCTTTTCATGCATCCAATGAATAATAGAATTCTTTTGTGGAAACCATGTGATGTGATGCTCTTGAATCTACGATCCAAACATCGAGAGAGGATTTGATGGTAGTCAAAGCATGGGTAGAATTGTATTTCTTGGGATTTTGATCTTTTGGCTTCTTCTTCTTGGCACCCTCGGGGATGCGATATCCAAGGTTATTTTGTTGAATTATTTGAGTCATTAGATATATTTTTTTCTGCATGCATGCAGATTCTGGATGGAATCCTTTATGACAGTATGATCATTTCTCGTATTTTCTTCCCTTTCCACCTTTGGATATGGAGGCATTGGTGAAGGGTTTTGAGTATCGTTCCTTCTTCAGATTTGCATGAGCTTTCATTTTCTCTTTATATTTATATTTCTTATATTGATGGCTTCCATCTTGCATAGTGTAATGGACCTCAAATTCACCATAAAAAAAATAAAATCTATGACATAATTCCATTTCGTTTAAGCTTAGAATTTAAGAGAAGGTAAGATTCATTTATGTCCATAATGACATTATTATGCCAGTCTAGTTTACTTTGAACATAAAATATTATGTGGATAAATTGTATCCATAATTCTATCACTTCCCTTAACTCTCAAACTACTCCAACATACTCATATGTATATAGGCAACATCTAAACTTAGGTCAAAAAAACCTTTGAGGTTCAGAGAGATAAAGCTCAGGGTGGAGCACAACTGTTGTTAGATCAAAAGGATCTGTACGTACAGAGTTTAACCTCTGAGAGGTCACACAAGAGATCAACTGAAATGAACGGTGGAGACACTTTGGGGAGAAGTGTGAAAATCCTGAGAGCCATCGGATCCAGAAAAGGTGCGCGAGGTTTAAACCTCATAAAAACAGAAGGAAGAGGACTCGTCAAGTCCCAAAAGCATCGAGACCGTCCATTTTGGAGGACAGGTGTCAAAGATCCAGTAGAAATTTCGATAAAAATTAAGTATTCCTATGATTCTCCTGATCTAACAATTATATGCCACTGTTAAATAAAAAATCGCTTCTACTATTATTCTTGGGGAAAAATTAAACCACGACCATAAACTGAAATATCAATAACACATAACAAAGAAGTTTTACCGAGAAAGCGTAAAGCTAAAAACGCCAAATATCATATATTATGTATATCATGAATCATGAAACAATATCATACAAAACTCTAATCCAAGAGCTCTCAGTACAATACAATCGTCTACATTGTCATACACAAATCAACAAATACATGTGTCAATTCTCCGTGTCCAGACAACCTGCCTCCTCTGCACAATCTCTGCAATTCAAATTCTCACGATGATCATACAGATTGCCTAGTTTTCACATGCTCATAAGAATATCCAATGCATGTGTGATCAAATCACAACTGATAGCCAAACTGTCCCTTTCACCTGTTATCTCGACTGGGTCTACAATGAATTTGACATGCATGTAGTTAACCATGGTGAATCTTCAGTTGCATGTGAATTCACTGATTGTGAATTAATGAATAATTAATTCACTGAACTCTCACTAGTGCAAGTGATCTTAACTCACTTAACTACACTTATGATTCTGTTACAATTCCAAATCACTCAGTTATGAATGAGATAATAGATTAATATTTATTTTCCAATTTATTTAAGGGAAAAGTAAATTAGACACATGTTTCTTGTTGACTTTTCAACACTCCCTCTCAACAAGAAATGGATTATTCTTCACCCCAATCCTGTCTCTATGATATTCGAATTTTCTCCTGATGAGTGCCTTCATTAGAATGTCTGCATCCTGATCTTCTGTAGGAATGTATTGAAGCAACATGATATTTCGCTGCACACAATCTCTGAGATGATGACACCGGATATATATATATGCTTAGATCTGTCATGAAACACGGGATTAATCAAGAGTTTAATGAAACTCTGACTATCACAATAAATCACTGTCGGATCTGTATGAGAACCAAACAAACCAACCAAGATCTTCCTCATCAAGATAGCCTCACATGCAACTTGACTCGCTGCCATGTATTCCACTTCCACTGAACTAAGTGCCACGGATCTTTGTTTCCTACTGTACCAATAAACAATTGTAGATCCGATACTAAAGATCCCCCCTCATGTGCTCTTTCTGTCCATTGGGCTGCCCGCCCAATCTGCATCTGTGAAGCCATGCAACTTCACCTCATCCATCTATCTATACCATAATCCATACTCATATGTGCCCTTTAGATATCTCAGGACATGCTTACCCACCTTCCAAAAGAGTTTGGTAGGCTTAACCATCACTTGACTTAGTTGGTTAACCGCATAGAAAATGTTCGGTCTCATGTTCACTAAATACATTAGCGAACCCACTAACTATCGATAGATAGTAGCATCCACTACTTCTCCAGAAGTAGCATCCTCTTTCCTCCAGTTTCCTAGAAGAGGAGCATCCATGGGTTTGTATCCCTCCATGTGAAACTTACCCAATATCTCCCTTGCATACTTTCCTTGAGACACAAAAAGTTCACCATCTCCCTGCCATATTTCCAATCCAAGGAAATAATGAAGAAAGCCCAAATCCTTCATCTCAAACTCCTTTGCAAGGTCATCCTTGCATGATTTTATCAACTGCTCATCACCAGTCAGTATTAAATCATCAACATAAAGAACAATGATTAATAGCTTACCTTCCACCAAAATTTGGTATAAATTTGCATCCTCTTCACTTTTGGTGAAGCCCAATCCAGTGAAATAGTTGTCTATCCAAGTGTACCAAGCACAGGGTGCTTGCTTCAGCCCATACAGTGCTCTCTTGAGTCTGCACACATGCAACTCTCTGTCAAAGGTCTCAAAACCTTCTGGATGTTCAATGTACACTTCTTCCTCAATGATCCCATTGAGGAACACGGTTTTTACATCCATCTAATGAATGCGCCAACCCATCTGCGCTGAGAGTGCAAGTATGGATCTTATGGAAGAGTACCTTGCGACAGGTGCAAAGGTCTCACCATAATCTGTTCCCTCGATCTGTGAGAATCCCTGGACCACAAACCTGGCCTTGTATTTCTCAACACTCCCATCAGAAGCTTGCTTTACCTTGTAGATCCATCTTGAACCTACCACTGATTTATCAATCGGTCTTGGGACAATTTCCCATGCATTGTTTTTGACAATGGAGTCATACTCCTCTACCATAGCATCAACCCAAGTGGGATCCTACACTGCTTCCTGAAAGGAAGATGGTTCAATCACAATACATTTTCTCATGAGAGCCATGTATCCAACAAATCGATCAGGAGACTGTCTCTGTCTACGCTGTGAAGTAGGGGCTCCTACATTCTATGCAACATCTAGTCTCAATTTGTCAGCTTCTGCGGTGCGATTTCTTCCATTTCTGATGGATGTCTTTGCTTGAGTGGTTTCCTCCACTCCATGAACCTCCTCATGTGTCTGATCCACATCTTGAGACTCATCCTTGGGAACCAACAGTTCCTCTTCTGCATGCAAGTCAAGCTCCCTCTCAAGCGACAACCACATGGCTTTCCCCTCATCGAATTTTATATCCTGTCACATAATAGTCATATTATTGTTCAAAAAATACACATGATAATTATGGGGTGTTTATGTGTACCCCACAAATATCCCAACTTCAGCAGTTGGTTCCAGCTTCTTCCTGGAATCCTTGGTCACATGAACATAAACAGATGAGCCAAAAATTTAAAAATGAGAAACATCAAGTTTCTTACCAATAAAAGCTTCTTCAGGTGTACTCATGCCAAGCAATCTATGAGGACAACGGTTCTACACATAAACCGCAATATTGCATTCTTCTTCCCACAAATGCATTGGTAGGCCCTGATCATGCAACATCGATCGTGCTGCACCCACAATCGTTCTGTTCTTTCTCTCTGTGACCCCATTTTTCTGTGGGTTATGAGGCGCTATGAGTTCTCTTTGAATCCCTTCTCTGCTGCAGAAGTCTTTGAATTCATTAGAGATGTATTCTCCACCATTATAAGTCCTTAGAGCTTTCACTTGCTTCCCCGACTCTTTCTCCACCAATGCTTTAAACTCACAGAAATTTGAGAATGTTTGATCCTTCTTCTGCATGAAGAATATCCAACATTTACAAGAAATGTCATCAACAAAAATAACATAATACTTGTGTTTTGTTGTTGAAGCAACTGAGAATGGTCCACACACATCCGTGTGAATTCTTTCCAGGATCATCGAAGCACGGTTCTCCTTTTCATGAAAGGTGGACTTTACATACTTCCCCAAGTTATACCCCTTGCACTGATCTAACTGAGCAAGTGTTCCCCTTGAAAGTCCAGTAGATATTTGCTGCATGATCTTCAAGGCTCCATGATGAAGATGGCCCAATCTCCTGTGCCATAATTCGCCCTCATCCCAGCTCACCACTTTTTCTTCCTTGACTATCATGGCACCGCAGCCATCTACCTCTAGCATGTAGAGATTCTTAACTCGAATCCCTATATTATTGACTTGACCCGTTGCTTTATGTCGCAGGTAGGATTTTCCGTTGCTAAAAACAACATCATAGCCTCTGTCCTCCAACATTGTGACTGAAACCAAGTTTTTCTTCAGACCTGGAACATGCATAACATTTTTCAATTGAAATGGTTTACTTGAATCCATCTAAAAGGTAATGGTACCAATACCATTTGCACTGTATCGTCCATCGTCGCCCATCTCTATATGCATTCTGAGATATTTCTCCTCCAAGTCAATGAAAGACTCTTTATCTCCCGTCATGTGGAAGGAAGTGTCACTATCCAAATACCACACTGATCCCGATGCACTTGAAGCCATGCATGTGATCAAAGTGAATTCAAGCTCAAATTATGAGACAAGAGCCTCACCAGTTGCAACTCTAGCAACCGTCTTGTTCTTCTTCTTCTGCGGACATTTAGTAGCAAGATGCCCATGTTCGTGATAGTGAAAACACTTCACTTTGGACAAATCTAGCTTCTTAACTTTAGACTTGGATTTTGATTGGAATTTCTTTCCTTTCCCTTTCCTTGCCTTGGCAGTCAAAGCAAAATCCTCTTCATCATCATGCTTTGATGAAGATCCATCTCTGGTGTTTTTCCTAAACTCCTCTTACACTAGATCCAACTATAGTCGTTCCCAATCTGGCAATTTTTCCCTTCCATTGACAGAGTCTTGATAACTGTGCCAACTCTTGGGAAGTCCTAGGAGCGCCAAGCTCACCAAATCATCATCAATGACTGTTATTCCCACACTTCCAAGCTCATCCCGACATTGGACAAACTTCATGAGATATTTTGGAATGGTGTCACCTTTCTCCATCTTGGTATTCCTTAGTTTATCTTTGAGTGCCAATTTCCTATGGTCATTGCTATTTTGGAATAGATCCATCAAAACATTCCACATTGCATGTGGTGTGGTTTTCCCATGGAGACTTGAGACAATGTGGTCTCGTACTCCCTCCAACAGAATCCTCCTCGCCTTCGCCACTTTCTTTTTCCATGCATCAAGATTTGCAGTGTCTGTTGCATCCGGCTTAAAAACATCATTGTCAATGTAACCCTTCAAGCCATTGTCTTCGAGCACTGCTTCCATCCTGTCCTTCCAAGCAATGTAGTTTGAGCTGCCCTCGAGTGCATACTCCAACCTCAAGCCATTGAAAGACATTTTTTATCTTGAATCAAGTGTCACACCAAGAAAATATTGCAAATTCAAATGCTATCCAACCCAAAACTCAACTGCTACCTTTCCTCTTGCCCTGGGAGGTTCGCACCCCACCTGGGAGCAACCTGAGGGAAGTTCTCACCCTGCATGTGTATAGCCTGTGAACTTGCCTGGGAAGTTTTCACCCTACTAGTGTATTTGCCTACGAACCTTTTGGGGAAGTTCGCACTTCTCCCTTTAGTAGCCTGCGAGAATGCCAATGTAGTTTGTACCTTGCCTTTGTTTAGGGTGCGAGAATTATTGTTCCTAAAAATGAGCGTAGTTTTCAGTACTAGGGTTCTCACCCTACAAGAGACGGGACCTGCAAGAATACGATTATGTTTGCACCTCACTTCCGTAGCTCTGTGGCCTCCGTGGCTCTGATACAAATTAAGTATTCTTGCGATTCTCCTGATCTAACAATTATACGCCACTATTAAATACAAAATCACTTCTACTATTATTCTTGTAGAAAAAATAAACCACGAACACAAACTGAAATATTAATAACACATAACACAGAAGTTTTACCGGGAAAGCGTAAAGATAAAAACCCCAACTATCATATATTATGTATACCATGAATCATGAAACAATCTCATACAAAACTCTAATCCACGAGCTCTCAGTACAATAAAATCGTCTCACACTGTCATACACAAATCAACAAATACATGTGCCAATTCTCCGTGTCCAGACAACCTGCCTCCTCTACACAATCTCTGCAATTCGAATTCTCACGATGATCATACAAATTGCCTAGTTTGCATATACTCATAAGCATATCCACTGCATGTGTGATCAAATCACAACTGATAGCCAAACTGTCCCTTTCACCTGTTATATCGACTGGGTCTATAATGGATTTGACATGCATGCAGTTAACCATGGAAAATCTTCAGTTGCATGTGAGTTCACTGATTGTGAATTGATGAATAATTAATTCACTGAACTTTGACTAGTGCAACTTAGCTTAACTCACTTAACTACACTTATGATTCTGTTACAATTCCAAATCACTCAGTTATGAATGAGATAATAGATTAATATTTATTGTCCAATTTATTTAAGGGAAAAGTAAATTAGACACATGTTTCTTGTTGACTTTTCAACTGATCCAAGCCCATCGGGGATTTGGACACTGGAGAAACGGGAGTGAAGACTCTCCCAAATTCTCGAAAGGAGAAAGCCAGGATTTGATCACGACCATTGATCATCCTGAAAATATCACAACTGTTGATCGTGGCTAAAGGTCGTAGCCATCCATCCGAGGGACACGTGGCTACCGGTCAGCATTTTAGCACCTATGAAACCAAAGGGCAAGACCCCTCATTTTTGTAAGTCATGAAATCCCGGTATACGAAACCCCGAATCAGTTTGGTGTGAAAAGGTTTCGGCGTTTCAGCACCCGGGAAACGAAAGGGAAAGACCCCTTGTCCCCACAAGTCGTGAAATCTCAGTATACAAAACCCCAAATCAGTTTAGCGTGAATAGGTTTCAACGTTTTGGCACCTGGGAAACTAAAGGGCGAAATCCCGGTACACGAAACCCCGATGCGCTCTATGGATGAGCCTTAGGTCACAGGACAGGGTCATGTGGTAGAAAGAAAGATAAGAGGTGATCCAGAACCGTTAATCCCTTTTCATCATTTTGGGACCTAGGAGTTTAAATGACAAGAAGATGTAGGAGTCCCGAAAACTCGAAACGTGAAAGGTGTATGTGTTGGTTTATAAAAGAGTAGAGCAAGGTTATAGTTTAAGAGCTGTAAAAAAATTTGGGGTGGCAAAAAGAACGAACATTCATTCTTGCCGAGTAAAGGGTTTGTAATTAAATGACTTCTCAAATGGAATTCAACCAGCATCATGGATAGTTATTTTGACTCGATTCCTTCCTTGGATATTATTTCGATTTGCATACCTTATCTTTTGTCGTTATGAATTCCTGAAATTTTACTAAGGTTTAGTTAGAATGTTGTTCTCTACTGTATTTCCATATTTGTTGTTTGTACAGTCTGAGTTTTTTATGCATTGTATGGAATCTATGCATTTCCAAAGGCCCACATCTTTCGAATCACATCTCAACAAAAGAAAAGGGGTTCTAGAATATTAAACTATTGTATAGGTATCAAGAAAGATACAAATATATGCATATAGTCCTATTAAATGCATATCCTGGTCATGCATCGATACTTTAGTAATGTTATTACTTTGTATAGCTCATTACTAAAATATACGAATACTTAGTCATTGTCGTTCTTGTTTATACATTGACATTTCTTAGATCATTATCATCATCTAAGGGAATATACATAGATAAATAAAAAAAAGAAGGGAGTCTGAGTTTGTCAAAGTAATCAGCATGCACAGTTAATTATGCTTTTAATTGTAAGGTTGATATTTCAACATTCGGGGCTTGCTTGTTACATAAATGCAGAGTTCCTTTTCTCTATTAAACCCCGAAATCCCAAACCTCGAAACCCCGAAGTGTTGGGCCCACAGTCTTTTCTCATTTCTCAATTCATCATTTCTTATTTCATTTTGTTTGTGTGTCAGGTGTTCGTAAACCCTGAAATCCCGAACCCCGAAACCCCGAAGTGCTGGGCCCACAGTCTTTTCGCATTTCGCGATTTGGAAAAACAACGTGGTCCTTTGTTTTGTTTTTGTGTTCGGTGTTTGTAATCGTCGAAACCTGATTGACCTCTTCTTTTCACACCATTTTGTTCTCTATGGTTTATACCATTAAACAAAAGTATAAGTTATTTTATCGGTAAAGATCCTGAATAAATGTCTTCGAACCCTTATGCATATGGAGCATTACACTTCTGTAAACTCCTATTTATTACCA
>ML806249.1:55360-83246 GCA_009831015.1 Picea engelmannii | reverse complement strand
TGAATATCTATCTGTCTTCCAGTTATATGTGAACACTGTTGGGATTAAACTCTAAAAGGAAAAATTTGTAGACAGATCGACGGAAATCAGTTACAACTTATGTACTCGTAATTCTGTCCATTTCCACTGTAATACTTAGGCATATATATATATATATATATAGGTAAAAGAAATATTGATTGTGATTTATGTCGTACTTGTCTTTTATTTGTTTTTTGACTATTAGGTACCCAAACAAACCCTAATCATTATCATAACTTGGTGCATGATTTTCTTACAAAAGTATAAATACCCTATGTAAAGTTCTCAGGTTCAATTCCATTTACAATAGATAAATTCTGTACACTGGAGTTTCAAAATACTGGTAATTACCCTACAACTTGCTCTATGGTAATAACCTAGTTTATAAAGGGACTATTCCAGAATTTAACCATATAATTTACTTCTGATTATCCTAACAATTAAAAGACTGAATTTCAGTATTCATCCGAGATTAACTCAAACGTAAAACATTATTCAACATTAAATTTGTAGGGCATTCTATCAGTTTTCCTTTTTATACTTCATACATTGAACAAATTTCGCCCAGGTTATTGTATCCATACGTAATTAAATAAGTGCATTACAACTATGCCTAAATAATTCAAAGAGATGGAACATAATTCAAATTCAGATTTAACGAATACACTGCATCATATATACGAGCATTCAAATAGAAAATGGAAATCATTTAAGTTCAGATTTAACAAAGACATTGCATCATATATAAAATCATTCAGACAGAGAGGAGTAGAGCAACATATCTGAACCATTTCTTGGAAAGACAAAGGGAACAACCATGTTCCTCCCAACCACAGAACAGGGCAGTCAAAACACTTGCCCGATTCACCCCCTAGCCTGGCCATGAATCCATGAGGGAAAACTCAGAATCTCCTCCTCAGAAAATGTCTTTCCATTTCAACAGACTCCTCTTGCCTCACACTCAATCCGTAGTGTTCATAACAGCAAGAGAACTCATTTTTTTTTTCCCTAGAATACTTGGCAGTTTCCTGCCTCCTCACATATGTTATTTATCAATTTTTCCCAGGTCTTTTTTTTCCCTCCCTTGGGAATTTTCACGGCTTTCTAAATCCATGATTTTCAGGGGTTGCCAATGGAAAAATATCTGATTTTCCACTTGTAATAATCATCCCAGAGGTAGTTCCAACATGTTCCACACTCATGGAGTCATGGTCAGCTGATTTTAACATGGCTGTTCCATTTGTCCTCCTGCAATTAATATACTTATTTTGTTTTTATACAAGTTTCATAGTCAAATAGTTATTTGAGTTAAAGCATATCTCTACCCAACAGTCATAATAATTAATTACAAATATCAAATTCAAAATTCGGAATTTCCATAAATGGAAATTTTTTTCCAAATTTGAATTTACTAAAAACGAAATAAATTTCCAGAAAATTTAAATTTCAAAAAATATTTTATTTTTGGGGATGTCACATCCTTTCCCCCTTCAGTGAAACACTGTCCTTAGTGTTCGTTCCTTTCCTGGAACATGATTGGATGAGATTTCCTCAAATCTCCCTCCAATTCCCAAGTGGCCTCCTTAGGACTAAAGTGCTTCCATTGCACCTTTACCTGAGCGACGACTCTGTTCTGAAGTGTTATTTCAATCCGGTCCAGAATGTGCAGGGGTTCCACCTGGAACTCGCCTTCAGGTTACACCTACACCAAGTTCCAATCAATCATATGAGTAGGGTCATGAATATACTTTTTCAACAAAGAAACATGAAATACATTATGAATTCTTAGATTAGTTGGAAGTGCAAGTTGATATGCTACGGGTCCAATTCGAGCTAGTATCTCAAAGGGCCCACAAAACCTGGGTGCCATCTTGGCACATTTCCCTAACTTCAGTGAGCTTTTTCGGGCTTTGACCTTCAAGTAAACATGGTCTCCCACTTGAAATTCCAAGTGTCTCCTTTTCTGATCTACATAAATCTTTTGTCTGTCCTGTGCTTCTTTCAAGTTCTTTTGTATCTTTCTTACCATGTTCTCCATTTCTTGGAGCATCTCTGGTCCAACCATGAGTCTGTCATCTAGGTTATCCCAGCTAATTAGAGTTGTACACTTTCTGCCATACAGTATTTCGAAAGGGCTCAACTTAACCGAAGTTTGGTACCCATTGTTATATGCAAATTCTACCAAGTGTAGGTAGTCTTCCCACTTGTTTGGTTTTGTTCTTACATATATGCGGAGCATATCCTCTATGATTTGGTTTGTCCTTCCAGTTTGTCCATCTGTTTGTGGATGATAACTTGTACTGAAATTCAAATTAGTATTTAGCCCTGCAAACAATTCCTTCCAAAAAGCAGATGTGAATTTTACGTCTCTATCTGAAATCACCATTTTAGGAATGTCATGTAGTCTAAAAATTTCTTTCATGAATATTTCAACAATGTTTATAGATTTAAATGTAGACTTTATAGGAATAAAGTGTGCAGACTTACTAAGTTTATCGATTAAAACCATGATAGAATCATTATGTTTCTGAGTTTTAGGAAAACCTGTTATAAAGTCCAGCGATATGGTCTCCCATTTCCATTCTGGTACTGGTAATGGTTGTAATAGGTCGGCTGGATGTTGGTGTTCGGCCTTAACCTGCTGACAATCCTGGCACCTAGCCAAGTATTCTATTGCTTCACCTTCCATATTAGGCCAATAAAATATGTTTCTAAGTGTTGTTATCATTTTTTGGTAACTTGGATGACCAGAATACAGTTTCTTATTCACTTTGTCCAAAACTGTTAATTTTAACTCTGTTGAATCTGGTATGTAAAGTCTATTTTTAAATCGTAATAATCCCTTCTTGTCGATACTTAGATTTGGTTTTGCTGAGTCTGCAGTATTGTTTTGTAATTCTGCCATCATCTTAGTATAATTTTCATTGCTAATACCGACCGTCCTTACCTTTTGTTCCAGATCACTTTCTGCCCTATTGATATTTACCTCAAATAAACCATTGACTCTTCTGCTTAAAGTGTCTTCTACTTTATTTTCTTTGCCCTTGATATGTCTGACTTCGAAGTCAAATTCGCTCAATAAGGCTAACCATCTGGCTTGCCATGCATTGAGCTTTGGTTGACTAAATAGATATTTCACACTGCTATTATCCATCAATAGTAGAAATTTCCTTCCCATTATGTAGTGTCACCACATTTTTAATGTGTTTATTACCGCTGCCAATTCTAAGTCGTGAGTGACATAATTTCACTCATGTTCCTTTAATTTCTGGGACTCATAACAAATAACGTGTCCTTCCTGAGTTAGGACACCACCTAGTCCTTCTTTACTTGCGTCAACACATACGGTGAAGTCTTTATCTGGGTCTACTACCTTCAATATGGGTGCAATTGTTAATAATCCCTTCAACTTGTTAAAACTATCTTGACACTTCTATGACCAGTTAAACTTGGTCCCTTTTATTTGTAATGACGTGATAGGGTAGGCTATCTTGGAAAATCATTCTATAAATATGTGGTAATATCCGGTGATTCCCATGAATGACCGGATATCAGCTATATCCTTAGGTAACGACCATTCCATAATGGCTTTTATCTTCTCTGAGTCTACGACAATGCCTTCTGCTAAAATTACATGTCCTAGATATTGTATTTCTTTTTGATAAAAGTCACACTTGTCAAATTTGGCGTACAGTTTGTGTTTCCTCAACATTTGCAGAACTATCCTTAAGTGTTCATCATGTTCTTTTTTTTTTTTTGAATAGACCAGAATATCATCGATAAATACTACTACAAACTTGTCTAAGTACTAATTGAAAATGATGTTCATCAAGCACATAAATGTGGCTTGTGCATTAGTGAGTCCGAAAGGTATAACTACAAACTCGTAGTGTAAAAGTTGTTTTGTTTATGTCCTCATCCTTTATCCTAACTTGATGATAACCGGATCGTAAATCTAATTTTGAAAAGATCATGGCCCTACCAACTTGATTGAACAGATCATTTATCCTTGGTAAGGGGTATTTGTTCCTAATAGTCATTTTGTTCAGTTGTCTATAATCGATACATAGTCTTAGAGTACCGTCTTTCTTTCTCACAAAGAGGACTGGTGCTCCCCATGGTGAGACACTCGGTCTGATATACTCTTTGTCCAACAATTCCTGTAATTGTATTTTTAATTCTGTCAGTTCTGGTAGACTCATTCGGTAGGGTTCTTTTGAGACATGGGCTGATCCGGGTAGTAGGTCTATGGAGAAATCTATTTCCCTTCTAGGAGGTAATTCTGGTATCTCATCCACAAACATGTCTCTGAATTCATGTAGGACAACAAAGTCTTCTAACTTTGGTTTAACTTCTTTTTCTAATAGGTTCGTCACTTGGATGGCATAAACTTGGCATCCCTTTCTAATACATTTCTTGAGTTGAATCGTTGACACTTGTCTGACTGATATAGGTTTTGGTATGCCTTGGGCTATTCTAATAGTGTCAAAATCATCTTTATAGCTAAGTATCTTTGTATAACAATCTAGTATTGCTTTGTGTTGTTCCAACCAATCCATCCCAATAATCATATCGTAAGATCCTAGTGGTAGGATATTCAGATTGGTCCTTATATTTTGACCATCTAAGATGAACTCAAAATCAGAAATAAAGTCAACTACTTTCCTTTTAGTACCTGTTTCTAGTTGTACAAGCCATGATTTTGCATGCTTCAGTTTCTTAAGTGTATTTGACTCTACTAAACCAGGAGTAATATAACTTAACGTAGCTCCAGGGTCAATTAAAACAGAGATTTGAGTGTCATTGATTTTACCTTTGATTTCTACCACCGAGGATTGGTGGTCAGCTTGTCGACCATCTAAGGTTGCATTTATCTGATGCAGGCTTCTACCCACGTCTCCCACCATCGAGGCATCCTGCAAATTGTGAACAACAGTTATGTTGGCTAAAATTAAATGTGGACAATTCCTCCTTAGATGAGGCTCTCCACATTCCCAACACTTTAATGGCTCGCGGGAGTTGTCCCTAAACTTCTTCATTCCTAGGTTTACCGGTTTACTGCTACCTTGCACATTCAGATGATTGGAGTGAAAATCCTTCCTCGAGAAAATTTTTGTTGCATTCTGATAAGGAGCTAGATGGTATCCCTTCTTCCGCTAGTTCATTCGATCTTTCTTCATATCCTTCCAGGTCTTGGGAAACTCTACCCACTGTTTATACTGATCATAGCACATTTGTGCTTTCTTGAAGACCTCACTCAAGGATTTGGGGTTATCAAACTCAATTCTGTCCCTGTAGGACTATGGTAAACAACTTAAGAATCATTGGATTTTTACCTTATCCTCCCAGATGTATGGTATGAACCTTAGTAATTCCATAAATTTATTTATAAGGTCTTCCATCATCATCTGTCTGAGTCGTAACTCATAAAATTATTTCGTCTTCCTTTCATAATATCTTTCAGAAAGGATTGTTTCTTAAAATACTTCTTAAAGTCAGACCATTCCAATTGTTTATCCTTTAGGCCCTTGGCCAATTTTAGCTCCTGCCACCAAATGTTGGCCTTCCCCTTCAGATTGTAGATGGCCATTCTGACCTTCATGTTGCTGGAATAGTTGTAGATCTAGAAGTATTTTTTGATGTCCAACAACCATGCCTCAACTTCTTCTCCTATCCTGGATTCTCCATCAAAGGTAGCTGGTTTAATATTTTTAAATTCTCCCTCAAGGTGGTCTACTTGTTTTATTTTTCTGTTTGGTATAGTTTTTTCCTCTGCTGAAGGTGTCCCTTCAGACGAACTGTCTCCTTTTTCTGTTTCCAGTCCAGAATTCTTGGAGGCCCTTTTGCTGACTTCTTTGTCATGGTTATCGTCATTTGGGCTTTTCTTGGTTACTATACTACACAGGAGGACTTCATTTATCTCTTGTTGTTCCTGCTGTGCTTTCTTCTATTTTTCATTGTCGGCCTTGAAAACCTGTAGTTCAACAATAAGATTCCTCATTGTTTCCAACACCTCCGTGGGTGAGCTTCCATCACTTTTCTATATTGTATCTCTCAGAGGTCCTTGCTTCGGATTTCCTTCCATCCTGATTTCTGTACCCTCCTGAGCTGCCATAATTTACAAAAAATAGAAAGGGCTTTCTATTTGAAACCATAACATTTATTAGTTTTACATACGTTGGAATGTATACTAAGTAGCTAAATTGGCCCTGTTCAGGCCCAGTGTTGTAGTTTTTTCTCTGATACCATATGTAATGGACCTCAAATTCACCATAAAAAAAATAATTCTATGACATAATTCCATTTCATTTAAGCTTAGAATTTAAGAGAAGGTAAGATTCATTTCTGTCCATAATGACATTATTACGCCAGTCTAGTTTACTTCGAACAGAAAAGCTTATGTGGATAAATTTTGTCCATAATTCTATCACTTCCCTTAACTCTCAAACTACTCCAACATACTCATATGTATATAGGCAACATCTAAACTTAGGTCGAAAGAACCTTTGACGTTCAAAGAGATAAAGCTCAGGGTGGAGCACAACTGTCGTTAGATCAAAAGGATCTGGACACACAGAGTTTAACCTCTGAGAGGTCGCGCAGGAGAGCAACTAAAATGAACGGTGGAGATACTTCAGGGAGAAGTGCCAAAATCCCGAGAGCCATCGGATCCATAAATGTTGAACGATGTTTAAACCGCGTAACAATAGAAGGAAGAGGACTCGTCAAGTCCGGAAAGCATCGGGACCGTCCATTTTGGAGGACAGGTGTCAAATATCCAAGCCCATCGGGGATTTGGACACCGGGGAAACGTGAGTGAAGACTCTCCCAAATTCTCGAAAGGAGAAATCTAGGATTTGATCGCGACCATTGATCATCCCAAAAATATCACAACTGTTTATCGTGGCTAAAGGTCGCATCCGTCCATCGGAAGGACACGTGGTTGTCGATCGATGTTTCGGCACCCGGGAAACCAAAGGGCAAGACCCCTCATTTTCTTAAGTTATGAAATATCGGTATACGAAACCCTTAATTGGGTTGGCATGAAAAGGTTTTTGCGTTTTGGCACCTAGGAAACCATAGGGCAAGACCCCTTGTCCCCGCAAGTTGTGAAATCCCGGTATACGAAACCCTAAATCGATTTAGCGTGAATAGGTTTCGGTGTTTCGACACCAGAGAAACCAAAGGGTAAGACCCCTCGTCTTCACAAGTCATGAAATCTCGGTACACGAAACCCCGACATGCTCTGTGGATAAGCCTTAGGTCACAGGACAGGGTCATGTGGTAGAAAGGAAGATAAGCGGCGATCTAGAACCATTAAGCCCTTTTCGGCATTTCGGGACCCAGGAGTTCGAAGGACAAGAAGATGCAGGAGTCCTGAAACCCCGAAACGCGAAAGGTGTATGTGTTGGTTCAGAATAGAGGAGAGCAAGGTTATAGTTTAAGAGATGTAAAAACTTTTGGGGTGGCAAAAAGAACGAACAATCATTCTTGTCGAGTAAAGGGTCTGTAATTGAATGACTTCTCAAATGGAATTCAACGAACATCATGGATAGTTATTTTGACTCGATTCCTTCCTTGGATATTATTTCGAATTCCTGAAATTCCTGAAATTTTACTAAGGTTTAGTTAGAATGTTGTTCTCTACTGTATTTCCGTATTTGTTGTCTGTACAGTCTAATTTGTTTATGCATTGTATGGAATCTATGCATTTCCAAAGGCCCACATCTTTTGAATCACATATCAACAAAAGAAAAGGGGTTCTAGAATATTAAACTATTGTACAGGTATCAAGCAAGATACAAATATATGCATATAGTCCTATTAAATGCGTATCCGGGTCATGCATCGATACTTTAGTAATGTTATTACTTTGTATAGCTCATTACCGAAATATACGAATACTCAGTCATTGTCATTCCTATAGCTCATAACTCAACCAATGCACACTGGAGGTGAATCGAATCCACTGTATTTGTGGTATAGAGTGATATGGACACACAACAGTAGTTACGGGAGTGAACTACTACCTAACATAGTCTCTCGAGCAGTTATGAGAGTGAACTGCCACCTAGCTGAGTTAACTAGTCTACCAATCTTCTGTTAACTAACTGAAACATAGTGAAGTGAGGAGGAGATCAAGGAATCATGGGTAATGTGATAGTATGGTGATGATCCCAAGGAAAATGTGCATTATCTGGTGACGATCCCAATGTTGCATGGTGACAAAAACAATGCAGCATCTAGACTCCACTCAACTACTCAAACTAAAGTGAAAACTAAAGAGAATATTCTCCTAGAGAAATAATCTCCCTAAACTTTAGGAGACTGGATAAAGACCAATAAACATAGGAAAAAACTTAGGAAAAGTAAATCCTAGGTGTGTGTGTGAAGTAAATCCAACACATATTACGACATTTGTGAGACGTCGGAAGAGTCACATCCACACATGGGTCACACCCACCACCTGCCACTGCAAAGCCTCTCGCAGATCCTCCACCTGAACCATAGGAATATTATATGTCAAATGAGACAGATTCCCCTACACGTTATGTAGTACTCTCTCTCTGTCTCCTCTTGTTGGCTCATCTCCCCGGTTTCTCTGTCAATGTCTTGAGAATCCATCTGGTCTTCACGGACCCACACCTGCATAACAAAGTAATTGTCAATACTTGATACCATCCAAAAATATTTGCATTTGTTTTTACTCTTTTGATAAAACACAAAAAAATGAAATATATGAAGAAAATAAGTTTCATACTTATATCACCGTAGGCGGAGCCTAGTGGAAATGGCATGTCTGGATCTCCTCTGTAGTCAATCCCATCATAAGGGTAGTCGTATATGGATATCACCTGTCAACACCACTAGAATAAAAACTCATCATTTTATGGGGTTGGAACCCTACCACCTACTAACCGCCTCATCACCTCGGTCCATCGTGACATGGATCGATCGTGTGGTCTATGTGGAACGTTTTCAATTATGGGGCTCAATAATGGAACCGGCTCAAAGAAAAAACAACACAAGATAGATATGAACCCGAAGTTCCTCTTCCTACCTTATTTGTAGTCTGTCAATTGACTCTTCATGTTACCCAATAGTGAGGTGCACCAATCAGAAACTGTGGGTTGTAAACACTCAACTAAATAAACATGAGTGATCCGTGTAAGAACAAGAATGAAGATATTCAAACTCAAGTTCTCGATTTCCCTAATGGGGAGTCCGCTCCCTACTTTTTTTGTGCCTGCAACATAATGGGTGGAAATGTAATCCTCTATGTTCATACCACCCCAAACTCCCCTATATTTGACACCTCACCCCGACGAGACAATCCTGTAATGAAATAGATGTCATCTACTTCAATTCTCAATGGTTTCCCATCGATATTGAAGGCCTCTGTATCTGTATCCCAAACATTTACTAGCATTTGGAGCAATCTCACTTGAGCCCTCATTACTTTGAGAGTCCAAAACTTGTATATCCCACATATTTTTAGTGCTATTTGGGCCCCTTCATATCTTTCCACTGCTGCATCAACTTCCTCGTGCTCTCTTTCTCTCCATTCCAGTACCATCCTGCAAAAGGAAAACCATTTTTTGTGTCAAACTCTTTAAAACAATAGTTTGTGGACTTGTACACAGGTTGTTATGTTAACAGTCGCATGTAGGGTTGTATGTATGCAGGCATGCTTTGTACTTCCCATGTACATGTCTCCATATATGCGACCTGATGATATACAACCCGTGTACACCCTAATTCATAAGTTTCTCCCTCTAAAACTCAAAAAATGAGGACTAATTTGAAATTTTAAACCACTAGAAATGAAGAGGAGGGAAAGAGTACTTACTTGGTCCAGACGATTGTCAATTCCGTCAATTGCAACTCCCGTAATTGGTACTTGAATATCATGAGAAATTTGGTCCAAAATGCACTATGTGGGTAAAAAAATAAAATGATATGGTAAAATTGGTTATTTTTACTATCAATAGAAAATGTTTGTCTACTTTACATAGTTTTTTCTAATTTTTTGACTTAGTGGACTAATAGTGCAGTGGAAGAACTTGGTTTTGGTGATTTTGTCTAGGGATTTTTGTGGTTTCTAGCGTCATTCAAACTATTCATGACTTTGGAAGGTATTTTCTTTTACCAACATATATAATAGGTCATCAATCTATTTTTCATTTTTTATCCTCTAACTGTGATCCATATGCCTTAGGTACGAACCCATTTATTAATGGAACAAAACCTTCTTTCTACTACTAGAAGTGTCATTATTGAGTGGAAGAGACTTACCAAACATGGGTTCCCTAGTTAGAACATTTGTGTCATTTGGTTCCAATGCAGAGATTATTCCATAGGACCAGGAGTCCCTTATAGTTCCAATATGACTTTCTGTTCGAACCTCATATTCTTACTCATACACATTCTAACCTATACCTATGGAACTTCCATCGAGCCTTAGTTAAGCTCTTTTCCAACTCTATAAAAAGTGAAAAAATTGTCGAGTGGAATTGTCTCTTTCACACTAGTTAAATGGATTTGAAAGGACGTCTATTTGGTGTAAGTTTAACCCTTTTTCAGACCAATTAGACTAATTTTGAAAAAGGAACACTCTAGTCAGTAGTGGGTAGAAGAGTTCTCCTGGGATTTGTTTTATACTTTTTTGAGCCCAGGGGACTAAATCTACGAAAAATAACATTCTTCGGAGTTAAGTTGTAATTGCATTCCATTATCCTTCTTGTAGTACTGAGCCTATTGTCAGTTCCCTCTTTCTTGTTATAATCCTATTACCTCAACAATTTGCATCACTACCCAACTAGAGCCTTGTTTATATCCTTTGTATCTTGACACCTTGTATCCTAAGAGGAAACATTCGCCTGAGTGTCCATTCCCTGCATGCACTTACTTGCATTGAGCATAGGTATATTCCATTGTTTGGAGCTATTTGTTGAATCAAGACACTCATTTCCTCTCTTGTATCATAGAATTCATTTTCTTATGAAAAAAAAAATATGAGCGGGAAAATAATACTATCTCATATTGGTAGCAGTTGTATCACCTTTGAACAGAGCACAAACTTTTGAGTCCATTTTCATTGAAAGTTTGGTTTTAATATGACATTAGGAAGCTGAGCTTGTTACTTAGAATTTACTCCAACTAGTTATTCTTCCAGTCCCTATAGAGAGTTCGTTGATGCCTCTTGCATTAGGAAGTTTCATCATCAATTTTATGTTGCTTGAGGTATCCATATTTCTCATGCTCTTGCTCAAAGTAAGTCTATAAGCCCATGTCGACGATTTCTCATAACTCTTTACTTTGCATGTCGGTCATACCCTCAGTGTATCTCAAAATCACATGAAGTTGTAGTCCTACCGTGCACCTTGGTCCTACTTTCATTATGGGTAGGTAAACTTGAACCCAACAGTTGACATCACCTCATTGGTCACTAACTGGGGGTTTCCCTTGTGTTCAATGGAAATAAATCTATTCACACATTGGGATTCATGCAGTGTCTTGGATGTCGTTATCCTTATTGGTGGTTTCCTCACCTTTTTTCAAAGAGTTTCCTTATTGGATGTTATTCAGAGGGTATTTTTCATGCACTACTTGAATCTGGTGGATGTGAAAGATGCACAGGGTCGTTGGTTCATGAACATCCTCTTCATTTGATTTCCTCCAATCATCAAGCTATTTATTTGTACCTCGTGATGACTAATGAGATATTCTTGAATTCTCTCCTTTCAGCAGGTCTCCTTCGATATAATTTAGCTCATCTATTCTGGAAATGAAGCCTAGAGTCTTATGACTACCTAGAGGCTTGCATTCATTAGTGGCAGGTTTTCCCTCCATCGATAGTTGGGAATACATCAATGTCTCATGATCGATGGATTATTCAATTGTTCAACCTCAACACCTTTATTCACACTTGCGAGAATGTACTCGGTGCTTTGATACCTAATTTCATTATTGGTATGATTTCTCACGTTTGTTAACAATATCCATTAATGATCGAAAATCAAACAAGTCTCATTGTGTTCGAATTCAACTCCTCTATTCACATGATGTAGATTCACACATTTGGTGGATTGTGTAGAATAAATTCAGTTTAAAATAGCATCTTTCTTGATTTGTTGTTTTCGTTCATTGGATAAGTACCTATATGACTCTTGTGATCATGGGAGATCATATTGTACTCCATTGTATACATAT
Source organism: Picea engelmannii (assembly GCA_009831015.1). NCBI lineage: Eukaryota > Viridiplantae > Streptophyta > Pinopsida > Pinales > Pinaceae > Picea > Picea engelmannii. The sequence continues at coordinate 71,012 of ML806249.1, read as the reverse complement.
ATATTTAGATTGATTTTGAGACTGGATTTCACTAGGCCTTGTTCGTGACTATGACAGCCTATGGCATGTGTCTACTTTGTATTGCCTATTCATGTCCATGAACAACTGTTTGGTATATTTACACATGGATCTACAGTGCAATTCAAATTGGAAGCCATGTGTACAAAGTCATTATGAATTGTAATATTCTCATGAAAAACTAACACTTCCAACTGAGTCTCCATCACTCCACTTCTGGGAATTATAATGTATTTGGTCCATCGTAGATACTCCTCTAAGCTCACACATTAGGGGGCATCTATTATAGCAAGTTTTATCTCACCCCATGCAACTTGCTTAGAAGATATTTCCATTTCCCTATGCAGACTTGGAGTCCCATGTTGTGCCTTCCAAATCCAAAAACCCATGTTTTTCCACGTATACATGCCCTACCAGTTAGACAACATGCATATACACAGGTTGCACCATTACAACCCATGTACATTGGGTTTTGTGCCCAAAATTAAAAAATTGTGTCGGGTTTCCATGTCACGTCATGAAATCCATGATCCTTGACCTTCCATATACTAGAAACGTTCTAAATCGTCCCTTCAGTTCCATTTGAAGACTATAAATTGAGCCATATCCAAATCGTGGAAGGCGAAGAATTTGAATTTTGAGAGAAAAGACACTCTGGAGAAATTTCACTTCACATCAAGTATGCATCCCTTTATCCTTGAAAGTATGAACACATTGTTCAACCCCCAAGTTCTTCCTTACCTATTGGAGAACCTCATTGTCTCCCTTACATGAGATTGATTTTTTTGGAGGATTGAAGTGGTGGAGGCCCAGCTTGAGGGACCTAGTTTCTTGATTTTGATGTGTGCCGACATAGAATTTGATCACTTATACACTTATTTAGATCATTTTTAATAGAAATAATATTTTCTTGTGTAATTGATATCTTGTGAATATTTGAGTTATTATTCCATGGGTGTATTTGTCATGAATGTTAATGGATTATTCTATTTTATATGCTACCATTATATATGATCACCATATGCTTGCATGTCTTGGTTGTTGGGGACAATTTGCAGGTGTAAATATTTGAGTTGTGTTCTCAATGGTGGTCTTCATTGAACATCCAGACAAGGTAGGCTCTTGATATTTTCTTTTTATAATTTGTTTTATATAGCATACTTGGGATTAGAGTTGGTTTCTACATGACATTCCTTCTATTGTGGTTTACCCCATGCCACAGAGTGATTTTACTCATAACATCATCCCAAAATCTTTTCAATATGTCATTTTCATAGTTATTCTGAAAAATAAAAATGCCATCTTCAGATTGATTTACTTCAATGCATAGAAAATACTTCATCATTCGTAAATCAGTCATTTCAAACTTAGTTTTCATGGTTGTCTTAAACTCTTCTAGTGAAATATTTCCAGTGAAAATCAAATCATCAACATACAAGCATACAATCAAGAGTTTACCTTTATGATTTACCTTTGTATATAGTATTGTCTCACTTGGACTCCTATTGAATCCTTCACCTTTCAAGTATTCATCAGTTCTGTTGTACCATACTCTAGATGCATGTTTCAATCCATAAAACGCTTTATTTAACCTGCAGGCCTTAACTTCTTGTCCAACAATCTTGTATCCTTGAGGTTGTTTCACTTAAACCTCTTCTTCTAGAAAACCATTTAAAAATGCATATTTTACATCCATCTGGTACATACACCATTTATTTTGAGATGTAATGGATAACACCATTCTTAATATATGAATCTTGGATACAGGTACACAAGTTTCATTATAATCAATAATAGGTTGTTGATTGAACCCATGAGCTACAAGCCTTCCCTTATGCTTCTCAACTTCACCTTCAACATTTAATTTTGTCTTGTAAATACATTTAACACCAATACAATTTTTATCTTCATGAAAATCTACAAGTTCCCAGGTGTTACTATTTCTATGGCATCAGTTTCCTCATTCATAGCTTCTACCCAAACTTGTTTCTTAAGAACATCATCAAAATTTACAGGATCATATGTAATTAATGAAAAATTTGAAACTTGATCTACTTCATCATTTTTCTCATACAATTATCTTAAACTTCTAGTCTTTTTACCTCTAATTTTGTTTCTTAATGAAGCTAAAGTAGGATATGATTCATTACTTACCTCTGATCCTATTTTCAATCCACTATGACTTGATGTGTCACCATGCTCATATGATCTGGGCATTCTTAGTTATGATTGGATGACTCCCAATGATTGTCTTACATGAGTTCTTGTTGTAGGTGTATGTGACTGTGGAATTAATTGTCCACCCTGTACAACCTGCTCATCTCCATCATCATCTTAATGGGATATTTCAGGTCCCCCTAAAACAATTTTGTCAATGCTACCATCACAAGCCTCTTGTTCCTTGAACTCAACATCTTTGTTGATAACATACTTCTTGGTGATGGGATTATAGAGTTAATATGCCTTAGACTCCTCACTGTATCCAACAAAGACACATTTCTCACTTTTTCCATCCAAATTTATCCTCATCTCTTCATGTACATGTGCATAAGCTACACACCCAAAAATACTCAAATGTGATACGTTGCTATTCTTACCACTCCAAGCTTCCCACGGAACTTGGTTCTTCACAATATTAGTGGTACTTCTGTTCATAATATATATTGAACAAATAACTCCATCACCAAAATATTCATTCCGAAGATTCTTCTCCTTCAACACACTTTGATCCATATTCATAATGGTTTGATTCTTGCTTTCAACTACTCCATTCTGTTGTGGAGTATAACGAGTAGTAAATTGTCTCTTGATTCTATGAGACTGACAAAACTCCATGAAATAAGTTAGCATATAATCACCTCTTTTGTTTGATCTCAATACTTTAATATATTTTCCACTCTCCTTTTCAACCATAACTTTAAACCTCTTAAATATATCAAAATATTTGGACTTCTACTTCAACAAATAAACCCAAGTTTAAGACTGAAATCATCAATAAAAGTCATAAAATAGACATTAACAGTCAATGAAGGTGTTTTCATAGGTCCACATAAATATGTGTGATCAAGTTTCAATGGAGCTTTAGCCCTGTATCAAACTCTAGAAATGAATTTATCCTTGTGATGCTTTGCAAGTATGCATCTTTCACAGAAGCTTGTTGGTTGCAGAATACTGGGCAACCCCTTCACCATTTTCTTCTTTTGCAGCAAATCTAGACCTCCAAAATGTAAATGGACATATATCAAATGCCATAACCATGAATCATCCAAACCTTTATCTTTATAAGCATTAAAAGAGTCACTCAAATCATTTCTCATAATAAGCGAAAAAATTATATTCTTTGTCATCTCTACTCTGGCAATCAACTTCTTACTTGGCTACTTATCATAAATTGTACATACCTTGTTCTTGAAGAAAACTTTGTACCTTTTCTCTATCAAATGTCCAACAATTATCATATTGCATTTCATACCAGGTACATAATAAACATCATCTATTTTTCTTCTTTCATCATTCTTAGTATAAACATGAATCACACCTTTACCATTAACACTTACCTTACTATCATTGCCCAATTTTACCTCACATTGAATATTGGTATCTAAACTGGAAAACAAGTCTGTATTTCAAGTCATGTGATTGCTACATCCATTGTCCAAAATCCAAACATCATTTGAAATTTCGTGGGTGAAATTACAAGTCAGAAACATAGGTTTATGGTCATCCTTTAACTCATTTGTCATGTGTGCAGACTATTTTCCAACATATGCTTTCTTCTTCCAATACTTATTAGCATAATGTCAAAATTTAGTACAATAATAAAATTGTACCTTATATTTATCATACCTCTGATTTCCTTGCTTCCAAGATCTGCTGCTACTCCCCCTTAAACTAGGAGGATTTTGCTGAGTTTTCTCCTCATATTATGAATCATTTTTTTTGTCTCTTTGACCAACAAATGGACCTCCTCTTCCTCTACTACTAGACCTTTCTCTTCCTCTGCCTCTAGTAACATGAAACCGGAATTTGAAGTCATTTTCTAATGGATTATCATATCTAGACATCATGGATTCATAAGCAATCAAAGAACCAATTAATTCATCAATATGCATTAGACTAATATTTTTAAATTCTTTTATGGGTACAACTACAGATTCAAATTTATTTGGCAAAGATATACGAAATTTCTCAATTAATATTTTGTCTGAGAGGTCTTCACCATACTGCCTTATCTGATTCACAACATTCATGACTTGAGTCATGAAACCATCAACTGACTCAATGTCCTTCATCTTCAGATTCTCAAACTCTCTTCTCAAATTTTGAACCTTGACAATCTTCGCCTTGGATACACCTTGATAGCTAGTTTCAAGAGTGTCCCAATATTTATTTGAAGACACTAAATTTGACACCTTTGGAAATATGATTTCAATTAGGCCTTGATGAATAAGATCAAGGGATTTGTTGTATTTGTTTATTTTCTCTTTTAACAAAATTCTCTCGGCATTTTTCAGAACCATTTTTGTTGCTTGGTCAACAGGCTCTAGATAACCAATAGTAAAAAATCCCAAAGATCTTAAGAACGCATAATTGTTCTCATTCTCATAAACCAATAATCATAATTCCTTTCAGTCAAAACAAGAATCTGTGGCTGAGCCAAAATATTGTTTGTAGCCATTTCAGATCGAATTCCAAATCATTGTATTCAGTTACAACGAGGAATTATAAATATTATTAGCTCAAATACCACAATGAAGGATGTAGGGGAGTGCTTTAGAAAATAATGAACAATGACTATAAGATTTTCAACACTATGTAACAACACATGTAAGCTACAACCACGTGTTTCATCATCTGTTTCAAAAAATAGTAAAGAACTTTTTTAGAAAAAACTTAAGTAAATCACTCCTTCATCATATACTAATATCGTTACTCGGTTATACAATAAATTTTCCAACATGTGTTTCAACAAGGAGTAAAAGGCTATTACAACAAAACAAAGTTATAGCAGAAATAGGGGAATTATAACAGTAAACTAAAAAATTATATTACAGCAGAAAAATAACTTCAATGAATCATTCCTTGCAATAGTAAATCAACCCAGTACTTATGCACTAAAAACTCAATAACAACTACAGAAAAATATTTCGTAGCACAAGAATTTAAATGAAGTTTTCAAATAGAAAACAGGGTATGCATGCTATAGTAAAATGAATTACTATGTTACAATAAAATTAAATGCTAAGTATCATCCTCAATAAACATGAGCATTAACATGAGTTTACAAACTCAGAAAAAATGATCATAGCATAAAATCTCTTATTAACACTCTCCAAAAATCTTTGTCTATTTCACTTTCTGTTCCATACAACATCAATATTACATAGATGTATATATACTGATACAATTAGTCGGTTATCTTTCCCCTTTGTTGTATCTAAGTCAAATTTGGATTTTTCAGAACATTAATGATTCATTTCCCCTTTGATATTTGATCGGTCAAAAACTGAAACAATTTGGCAATGATACCCTTTTAATATTTCAGTGGATAAGACAGTGAAAATTAATTTATCGGTAGTGGTAACTCTTCAAAATTCAATCAGCTGAGATAAGTCATCGTTTGGGCAGTGGAATGATTAATCTTCTGACACACCTATGGTACAAAAATGCATATTTTCAATTTGAACTCAGGATCCTTCCAAGATTATTTGAGCTACATGCAGCGGAAATAAGGCCAAGAGATAGTTGAAATTGATCTGTTTATCTTTCTAAAATTTAATAGATCTAAATTTTGTGAAGAATTCCTCCAATTTCCCATTTATTATGATTACTTATGAACTATTGTGCATCCTTTCCGCTCAATCCATGGGAGTAGTTTTTGGTGAAACCTTTTTAATTATGGGTTTGACACTTATATTGACTCATAGATGTTGGTTGTTTTATAATGACATATCATTTATATATGGTAATATTTTTTGTTAATGACATAATAGATGATTTGAATATAAAATTATAAATAATTTAAAATTAAAACTAAGTAAACATGGTATTTAGGAAGAAATAATGAAAAATAAAAGTTCGTTAATGATGATGATCATGGTTAAGAGATTACTTTGATTAAAGTATTGACCAAAGCATTCCAAGATCACCAAATTTTTAATGAATTAGGAGGTTAGGAAACAAAGAGCACTCACAAGGCACATACCCGCACAAAAAGCACTCACAAGGAACACACCCACACAAAGAGATGAACACACGAGGAAAACTTGAGTTCTTCATTCGCCAATGCCTTGAATTTATACAAATTCAAGCAATTTTAGATAACTGATCAAGTTCATAGGTCAAAGGATTCTCATATACCAGGTGAGGCATATTTATTTCATTCTTATCCTCAAGAACTACTTTCTTGACTCAGTTGTATAATTAATACTAACACTCCCCCTTAATTAAGAAACCCTTACAATAGCTATCCCATTTATGCATATTACAAACTTGGCCTTTCCAAGAGGCATTGTAAAGTTATTAGTAGCATTATCATTAGTGTTTCAATATAATAGGTCGATTCCATTTGACTATATCTTTTATCTTACAAAATGATAGTGTATGTCTATATGCTTTGACCTAGTATGATACAATGGATTGTTTGTGAGTTTGATTGAACTTTAGTTATCACATTTGATGATTGTTGGTACCTTTTTCTTTTCTCCATTATATTTAGGTATCCTCATCCAAATTACCTCATAGGTTCCATTGCATAATTCTTTGTACTTAGTGAATGATAAATAAAATGTTGGATTTTTCTTACTGCTCTAGGATACAATACCATATCCAATATTGAATTCATATCCAATGGTAGACTTCCTATCATTTGGATCTCCTACCCAATCAGAATATGAGAACCATGTCAACTCAACATTTAAATAATTAGTATATTCAATACCAAAATAAATAGTCCCTTTCAATTATCGAAGGACTCCCATCGCTGTTTTCTGGTGTCTCTCATGTGGCCTAGCCATAAATTTACTAAGAATATTGTCTGAGTATGCTATATATGGCCTGGTTGTAGTGATATAATTAAGACTTCCCACCAACTTTCGATACAAAGTACCATCCACCTCTTTTGTGTCATCATTATTTTTGAGCTTAACATTTTGTTCTAATGGAGTAGATACTAGTTTACATGTGTTCATATTAAACATTCTGAGTACCTCCTTGGTATATTTGCTCCTATGATTAATGTCTTACCATTGTACCTCCATACCTCAAGGCCTAAACAATAATGTAATTTCTCAAGGTCCTTCATCTCAAATTATTATGACCACTTTATTTTGATCTCTTCAATCAACCCAATGGCACTTCTTGTTACAATAAGATCATCCACATATAATGAAATCAAAGAAATATGATCATTTCCATATTTATTGATATACATATTAGGGTCATTTTTATTTTTATGAAACCTTGTTGAAAGAAGAAAGTATCAATTTTCTCATACCAAGACGTAGGTGCATGTTTAATTCGATATAAATATTTATTCAACTTGCATGAAAGATGTTCTTGACCCTAATTTACAAATCTGTCTCATTGAACAAGATAATCTTGTTCTTTTAATTCTCCATTGATAAACATTGACTTAACATCCAACTGATGTAGCTTCCAATTATAGTTAGTATACAATGAAATCATTAATCTAATGGTATTCATTTTTTCTACATGTGAAAAAGTGTCTTCATAGTATATCCCTTCTTTCCGTGAATAACCCTTGGAAGTAAATCTAGATTTATATTTATCTATACTACCATCAACATTAAATTTATACTTGAACAACAATTTTGAACCTGTGGCGATTTTTTTCTCACACAATTTTGTCAATTCCAATGTTTTATATGTAATTATAGAATCATATTCTTCTTTCATGGCATCCATACATTATTTATGGTCTTTACCTTGATCATAATTTAAAGGTTCCTCTACACTAATAGCTTGATTTATTAAGGCATAGTCTTTATACCTGACAAGAGTCTTAGATTGTCTTGTTGTACTCTGCAATTCTTCATTTATTTGTGGAGTTACTTCACCTCTTCTAGGCATGCTTTGGCTACTTTTATAATATATTATGCTTGAACATTAACCTTGATCTTGTCCATATTTTTTTGGCACTTTCCTCATTTTCTTTAGGTAGATGACATACATCATAACCATCCTCTTTGGGTACTTTATCTACACTTTCGAAAAATAACACATCTCTTCTTACAAATACCTTATGATTGTTGGGATAAAACATTTTATAAGCTTTATGATTTGTACAATAACCAATAAATATACATTTAGTTCTCTTGCATGAAGATTTATTCTATCGCATTTGGAATTTGAGCAAATGCTTTGCTCCGAAATGTTCTCAAGTTACTAACTTTTGGTTTATATCCATAAAAATATTTAAAATTTTGTTTTTTTCTCTAAAATATTTCTAGGACTTATATTATTCAGATACATAATAGTACTTATTTCTTCATCCCAAAAACCATTAGAAACATTCTTACCATTAATCATACTACAAGAAAATTCAACCAGGGTTCCTTTTTCCTCTCAGCTACTCCATTTTGTTGAGGAGTATGTGGTATTGTAAACTATAGTACAATCCCATTGTTTTTTCAATAGTGGATGAATGCCCCTAATGTGTATTCTCCTCCTTGATCTGACCTACGAATATTGATGTTCCTACCTATTTTATTTTCAACCATATTCTTGAATTGTTTAAAATATTCAAAGACATAACTTTTATTTCTAATAAAATAGACCTAAGTGTCTCTTATTCTATCATCAATAAAAATAAGGAAATAATATGCTCCTCTGAGAGATTTAGTTTGCAAAGTTCAACAAACATCATTGTTCACTAGCTCAAGAATTTCTCATTTCCTTTTATCTCTATGTGTAGGAAAATAATCCCTATGTTTTTTACCTAATGCACATCCTTCACATTCAAGATGTTCATTATTATGAATTACAAGACCCTCTACCATTCCTTTCTTTTGAATAAACATTGTAAGATCATTGTGGTTTAGGTGTCTATACCTTTGATTCCATAACTCTTCCATTGACATAAATGTAGATCCCAATGCTTGATGATCCCTCCTTGTAACATCAAGCTTATTCATTCTTTCAATCATGGATCATCTTGTAATGATTTTGTAATGATCCCAGATGTCCTTCACGACACATTGTGAATTAACAAAGTCAACTTTTAGATCATGATCTTCAATAGTGGATACTTAAATTAAATTCTTCTTTATGCTTGAGACATACATGACATTATGGATTTGTTTCACCTCACCAGTATGTAAAGTCATACATACATCTACAAACCCTTTAATTTCATGCAATCTATCATCTCCTAGATAGATATGAGCAACATTACTATTTTCATGATATGTTTCAAACCAATTCCTATTACATGTCATATGAATTGAAGCATTAGAATCAATAAACCAAGTATTAACATCAACAATGTTTGTTTATAAAACAACATCAGAAACAAACAACTTGTGGTTTATGAAATCATCACCTATTGTGACACCTTTATCGAAAACAATTAATGAGTTTTTGTGTTGGAAACATAATCCATTAGGGTTACGAGATGAAGGAATATGAAATGTCATAAGACCTAACTATTGTAGGGAGTCCAAGATACCTTGGAATACAAATCCAAAGGTCATTCAAGTGTGTATATATATATCATATCTTCAATAAAATATGAATATAATGCCTATCTTACTTTTTCTTTCTAACAGTGGTATCAAATCTGCGAGCTATGGTAGTGGTCCATGGAAATTATTCCCATGTGAAGATTACTTGAGATTTGTCCCTATTCATGTATATTATTTGTACCCCTCATCTACTATTTTTCCAATGTAGCTAAAAAAACCTAGTATGTCACATTTAGGTCAGTCTCCTCACATAAAGAAAACATTCCTCTGTACGTATGTCTACCAGTATACTTCGGGATCAGTGTTCCCAGTATGTATGATAACGTTGTGTCTATCTCTTTATTTATTGCATTCCTCGATGTTGTCGTTTATCTCTCTAAGCCAAAAATCTAATCTATATAAAAGGAATACAATGTGATTTTAGAGGAGAAATGATTTGGTATTTGTAATCATAACAATTCCATATGGTTACAGTCTATCAACATTGGCATGAATGCCTCCTAGGCCATCTTAGAATTTGAATTTTGTAAAAATCATTCTCAAATATTTTCCACCTGCACGTCTACAAGGGGAATTTACACCAAACCTAATTGTTGAGTACCATTTACACTTCATAGATTACACAAAACCTAATTATTGAAACCAACGCTCCACCATTTTCACGCTTTTATTCACACCCACAAGTCTATATTCCTTCTCACTTCACACTTATTAAGTTTTGTGTACACCCTCATTGTCCCTTGCTACCGATTAAGGTATTTTTCCCCCATGACCTTGGGTCAATTCATAGTAGAGAAAGACCAAATTTATAAGACAAAACCTACCCTCACAAATAAGCATGCAAACAAGAAATAACAGATTTTTGCTAGGAGAGAGAAGGGAAGGAAAAAGGATAAGACTTGCACCTTAAACCCTTTATTTGGTTATGATCCTCTCTCCTGCTTCTTGAAGCGCTCTTGGTCTCTGTCGGAACTAACCTGCAAAAGGAAATCAAGATAGTCCCTCAACAAGGTAGTTATAGGTTCAAGTAGCATATAATTTGTGTATAAGTCAAACAATATATGAACAATAACAAAATATAACATTGCAATGAACATTGTTGGATTATTGAGAGGGCGGTGAATGAGTAATAGAGCAATCTAATCCTTTTTAACCACAAAATGCAAGTGTTATATCAATGTATAATTATCATCCAATAGTAGCAGAGTAAATAAAAATTTAAAAAATGAGCAATCATACACATACACAGTACACCAGTGTTTTTATGTGGAAACCCAAAGCGGGACAAAACCGCATAATGCCTTTTATTATATGTCTTTAAGAATTACATTCATTGGAAGCACCAACTTCCTTTTTTTTCCAGCTGCAACTAGAAGGAGGCTCCAACCCCCTAGTTTCTGAAGCCACAACCAAAGGGAATCTCCAACTCCCCAATTCTCTGGCTACAACCAGAAGGAGGCTACAACCCCCTATGTTCTCCGGCTACAACCAGAAGGTGGCTACAACCACCTGTCCTTTCCATGTCCAACCGTCGTAAAATATTAGTAGAATGATGGAACCACTGTCACACTATCACTGTGAGATATATTTTTATAAGCATGTACCAATCAACCTGTAATCAACCTGTAGCATAAACAAGTGCATAAAACATGCACCAACATGTACAAAACAACCTATAATCATCCTGTACCATAAACAAGTGCATCAACCATGCACAAACTTGTACCTCAACATGTACCATCAATGAGTGCATCAACCATGTACCAAATATGTACCAATAATGCATTGAATACACATAAACTACGACTCATCAAGATGTACCAACATCATCAACTATACACCTCATGTATGTGTCAACTCATCAACTACTTGTCTCAACCATGTACCCAACATGTACCTCAACCAAAATCCCTCATCAATTTCATCGTCCACATCTGATTTATAACTCTGTAATAGACCTGCTATATCTGATCACATACTTGCAAACCTTCCTTAACTTTAACAACAAGAGACTAGCATTTTCATGAAACGTTACTTTAGTCTCACATGACTAATTTTGGATTAGTGAACAACCCTAACTTGCAATAATCATAACTATGTACCTGTAATGAAAAAAGATATGAAAATGGTACAAAATGTTCTTCACTGTATTTTATGCATTTCCTCTATATTTCACTACTTGGAACCTCTTAGAAAATGAGTTATAGAAAAAATGGCATACCTTGTTGAATTTTGGCTTATTCTAGAGAGAGAACTTGTAGAGTGTGCCCCGCACATAATATTTCTTGTATGGATCTAAAAATGGTACAAAAAATACTACAGACTGTACCCTAACCAATACATTTGTTCTTACTAAATTTGGATCTGTTATAAATAATTTATGACATTTTTACCCAAAACACTTGTTTTAGACTAGATTCAGGGCTACCCACAAACCCTATTTTCCACTGAGTGTAACTCCAAAAATACAATGACCCACAAGCTGAAATGTTTATCATAGTTACTTGGATATGTTTCCTCAACGAACTCCCAATATTTTGTTCTAAATCATTCTATAAAAAACGTTATTGCGAAAATGGGGAGATGACATGTAAATAACATACGTTAGAAAGCATCATCAAAAGAATTTATCCTCCCTTGAATTTCGGCCTTCTTTACTTCACCTTCCCTCTGAAATTCACCTTAGATATCCTTTGGTTACCTCAGCCACTTGTATATATTTAATATTCTCAAGTGTGATCAAAATGAGAGAGCCATGCCTCTTATTTATACTTTCATGTAGATTCCTCAAGGGGTTACCTTTTAACTATCTTAACCCACTTTCCTTATTTTAGGGTTAACCCACTTCTAACCACTTATCCACTTAGTAATTTTTCCATTAAATTTATTATTTAAATAATTTCTTTTGTATCCACTTTGACTTATAGTACACTCATCACTTCACTTTACTAGTTACCTTCTAAAATCTCTTAAACCACTTTCCTTATTTTAGGGCTAACCCACTTCTAACCACTTGTCCACTTAGTAATTTATCGATTAAATTTATTATTTAAATAATTTATTTTGTATCCACTTTGAATTATAGTGCACTCATCACTTCACTTTATTATTTAAATAATTTCTTCTTTGCAAACACTTTGACTACTTTGACCTTTTGGGGCTTCTAGATGACTCATGAGGGTTCTCCAACTTCACATGGCCATAACTCTCTAATCACGAGGAGTTATGTGGCGTTCCACATACCAACAGAAATGACATGACATGTATTATCCATCTAGAATAGTATTACCCGTAGATATAGAAAAACTCATACCATTTTCCATCAAACAAACTTGGGTCCATTACCCAAACCTTTGTGCTACCAGAATTTGCTATCAGACTTTCTTCGAGGGTTGAGATCAATGAAAACCAACCCAATTAATAAACAAGCAATAAACACAAGATAGGAGGGAAGGATAAATGTTCTATTGTTAACAATATGTGAAAGTTTGTTACAACCTGGTTCAACTTCCGACACTGCTTCAGAGCCAACTACCCAGGTTCTTCCACAAGTCCTTCGAACATAAACTTAGGAGTGAGGCTCTTCCTCACATAACCCAATCAGGATAGGAACACACCTTATGGATATATAGGAGAGGAAGGAACACTAGAAAATTAGTTTTCGGGTTAGGGTATGTTACTTGAAGAATGAAGGGATTAGGGAAGATTTATAAATTTCAACAACATAACCTTGCACCATCAGACTTGTCCTCATATTTTCTCTCAATGGTGCTTTTATACCGCCCCAAAGATGTTTTTGATTCGGATTATTTTTGGCACGAAATGAGAGTGGAAATATAATAAATAAATGCACAGAGATATCGTAGATATTCAATAATATAACAGAAATGTATCAGAGATGCAACCATAAACACAAATATACAGTAATACACAATTTTTATTAATGAAATAAATGCGCAGAGACTGTAAAAATACAGAGTGAAAGACTCGTTAGAATGGTGGCAGCTTATCTCTGAGAAGATATGTGATGGCTACTCCCATTTGCAAGAAGATGATTATTACAATGAGGCTCTAAGGGCCTTTTTAACATAAGGAAAATCCTAAACCCTAACCCCAGAAGATGAAAATCCAAAAGGTTTGCGGGCCCCGATGGGGGTAGTTGATACGTCAACTTCCGAGGGGCATAACTTTGGCATACGATCTCCGTTTGGGAGGCATGATAGATCGTTGAAAAGATATATTTGAGAACTACAAATTTTGGGTGAGCAACACAGATCCCTATTTTCTCAAAAACCATCATTTAGGGCCTCAAAATGGTCCCCGGAAGTTAAAAACTGCTAAAAATAGTAAATTACCAAAATTGCCAGAAAACTGTTTTGAGCTAGTTGGAGAAGGTGCGTGGCCACTGATATCGACCTGGATCAATCCTCCCTCCTTAGGAATCAATGTTATCCATTTCGTTGAGTTCCCGGGGGGAGAGGAGAAAGTGATAGCTGAATCTAAATCTTAGTGATCTGCTTGCCTTTCTAGAGACATCGAGTTGCTTGGTTTGTTGAAGGTTGTCACGAACCTGTGGCTGGAAGGGTTGGACCTTTTTAACCAGTATGGCTACATGAGATGACTGTGTGAAGAAGGAATATTTGTTCTTTTTTGCAACCTTGTCGCCCTGCTTTTGTTGGATAGAAGGTGCTTGGGCTGAGGCTGTAGTAGTTGTAGTATCCTTTTGTTCCCCTTTTGAATAGATTGTGGAGAAGATGAATTTTGTAGTATGAGATACTACCTTTCGATACTGTTTAGGTGGGACAATAGTTGGAACTATCTCTGGTATTCTTTAGAGATGACCTCCCAAAGTTACAATGACACTACGGGCTCGAGACTCATAAATAGCATGGTGCTTCCACATATATGGCTGGACCAAGAGAACATCACAGACATCCAATGAGGCAACATGAAATAATACCTCATCCTTGAAGGGTTGGATGCCGTATGACAATCGACACTGTTGACTGACACAGAGATCTCATCCTTGGCGAAGCCACCCGATGTTGTATGGTTGTGGGTGTGGTGTTGTCGACAATCCCAACTATTTGACAACCTCTGCTGAGATGAGGTTCTTTTGGCTTCCGTTATCAACAATAAAATGCAGTGGGGTCCCCTTCACCCACATCTTTGAATGAAAAAGGTGCTCCCCCTCTTCAGGATCTATTGGTTCTTCTGGTTGAATTGTTCTGGTCGCAACAATAGAAGTGGGGTTTGCGTCGATGATCTGTCTTTTACCATTATTTTCAGAATCAGTTTCTGAATCAGGGTTCGGCTCCTTGTTTTTGATCTCGACCACCAATGACTGTTTTGAGGGACATTCATCAGTGTTGTGCCAAGGTCTTTTGTGGAAATCACACCATTTTCCAGTGTCCTTCTTTGTCTTCCTGTGACCCTTCTTTTTTTGTGCCTTGAACTGGTTTTCAGGAGACTGTTTGCTAGGGCCCTCTTTGTCATACTTTGGTTGTTGCAGATTTGCAGACCCAAAATCTCATTTGTTTTGGTGCTTAAATTTTTGCTCGATTTTAATAGAATATCGATAAGCAACACCGAGTGATGAGATCTCCAGAAAATCCATTTCATTTTGGATGTATCTGTGTAGAGCCCCACGGTATTTCAGAACCAAATGTCATTTGGAGTCTTTGATACCTAGCTTGGTGCGCAAGGTATGGAAGGTATTGGTGAACTCTGGAACTTCTTGGCCCCTCTCTTGCCACAGTGTGGTCCATCTCATGTATTGGTCCTCATAGTTGTCAATAGGGTAATACTATTCCTTTACCGCATCCACAAAAAAATCCCAAGTGGGATCAACCCCATATATTCCAAACTCCTATGTGGAAATTTTCTCCCAGTAAGTTTCCCACCAATGTTTTACATGAGGGAGAGATTTA
>ML806249.1:19444-34412 GCA_009831015.1 Picea engelmannii | reverse complement strand
ATTAAGAGTCTCTCATTCATACACATAAGTTCATTCAATATCTATATATTCATGTTTTGAAGGTTATATCTTGGTGATGGTATGATACATGTTGAGGTATATTTTGGTGATGTTATGGTGTATGGTTTATGGGATATATTTTCATAATTAATTGATGCATATCATGAGTGATATGGCACATGTTTGATGATATTTCTTGGTACAAGGTTTATTGATGTTGGCACATGCTTTAGACACATGGTTTGAGGTACATCTTGGTTACTTGTTGATGATGTGATGGTCATGCCTTTGGTATCTTGTTGAGGCATTAATATATGTTTGAGGCACATCTTTGGTGCATGGTATGAGGCATATTCTTCGTACATGTATAAGTTGCATGTCTTGGCGATGTTGGCACATGTTGAAGCTTGATACATGGTTGATGCATGTGATATGGTACATGGTTGATGTACTTGGTATGGTACACGATTGATGCATCGAATGGTACATGTTGATGTATGATAGCAACGCAACCCCTTCACCACCCGTAGGTCAGAAGGTCCACGTGCACACAGGATCTTCTCCTTCCTCGGCCCTAAGAACATGAACCGGTCCTTCTATTTCCCTATCGGGAAACCTGCACCCATAGATCTCTTCACGCGATCCCCCTCTCTTTACTTATCAGGGAATCTGAACTCGCGACTTCGTGAGTCCAATGGTCGAGCACTGCACTCTCGAATCCTCGAATGTCGATACAGTCAACGCTGACCCTTTCCTTTACCCTGTCGAAACTTTTTCTATCAGGATCTCGACACTCGCGGTGTCGAGCAACTCGGTTATCCAACTCCTGAGTCCCGATATGCCGAAACTCCAATGAGTTCGCGGCTTTGACTTTTCAACGGTCCCGTCACCTCGTCGGGATTTCGGACTTCGCGGGATCGTGAATCCTGATGTCCAATGTTTGGGACTTCTCGGTGCGAAACTCCAATGAAACGTACCACCTATCCACGTCACCAACTTCGGTGGCCCCACACTGTTTACGTAGCTGTCGGGATATCGTGTATCGCGATTTCGCGATTCCCGTTGTAATGTTTTGGAGTTTCAATCCTCGAAACCCTGATACATGATACATGTGTAGATCCAACGATCCTTATGGCTCGGATCAACGACTTTACCCCTCCTGAGCTTTTAGCCTTTTGAGAATACTCCGTTGTATCTCCCTTGCACCTCTTCCAGATCTAACAGCCCTCGAATTATCTCAATTATCCTCGAAGAATACCGACCGTCCATCCTTCCTGATGAAATCTATGAAATGACCAAGCACTCCTCTGCAAAACTCGTCCACCTGCACGCAAACTTGCGACGCTTGCTTAAATTTTCAAGGTACAACTTCTCTATGCTGTTCTTCGACAAACTCAAAGGCCTATCCCTCCTGAGCTTTTCCACGACTTTCAAGTCCTTCAGGAAACTCTGCACGCACTTCTTGCGGCAAATCTTCAATCACGTTTAAGTGTTGAAGCCCCTCGACTCTGCGCACACCTGCAGCAGTAGTCCTTCAATTCTTCACTCAGTTTCGCAGCCCTGAGACTTTTACCAGGCCTGCGCACTCCTTGCACGGCTCCTCTGTGCCAACTGCACCTTCTGGATGAATGAGAACAAAATTTATCTCTATTTGAACCCTCTGTCAATGCACTCCTTGCGGACAATTCGACAGCACTCCTTGCAGGAATCCTCTGGCTCAAATAGAGAAACAATTGAAACTCATTCCTTCCTTCTCTCAGACTTCAATTCATACATGAAATCATATACACAGCATATAAAAGAAAATGTATAACTGGAAGAAAACATTCATGAGCACATCATTCAACATTAATACACAGAGAACAACACAAAAACCATGAAGTTGAATCAATCTCTTCTATTAATCCAAATCTCTGTACATGAGTGTTCTTCACACAGCTCTCTGCATGCTCTTGCTCTAATGCTTCTAACTAATGATACAATACACAATGAGGGTGTCTATATCCCGTTTCCCTCTTGCGCTCTAAAGCTGTCTAGTCTAGAATTAAATTTCTATCTACTTTCATTAACTATCTTAAATGTCGTCTACCTACTAAGGACGAGAGCAATCCACTCAAGGTCCATTTACAATATACAAAGTGTGTCTCATCTTAATGGCTCATTTAAGATCACGCAACAACTTCAAGGTGTTTTCAAAAATTGTGTTGTCTTGTCCAACTGTCTTCCGCTTCCGCGTTGGCTCGCTTGATGTGTTGGCAATGATCCTGCATCATAATCCCTCGCTTGAAAACTTTCATGGGATCCTGTCCATGAGCTCCTGCACGGTATGTCCATGCCTCAGTATTTTTGATTCAGTCTCCCAGCTGGCATCTTCCATTGGATGATTTCTCCACTTGACCAGATACTTGAAGTACTACTTTTGCCTGGTCCTCTTGCTCACTCTCTTGTCTAGTATGCACTCCATTTGTGGCTTCTCTGCAACTGGTGTCTGTTTCATCCACTGGATCACTAGTTGCTCATCTCCAGTCTCTGTTTCCTCAGCTCTGTAGGGGTACAAATCCTAGATATTGAATACCAGAGAAATTCCGACCCCCTCGGGTAATTCAATCTCATAATCATTTGTCCCAATTTTCTTCAAGACCTTACATGGCCCGATTTTCTTCATTTTTAATTTATTATATGTTCCCCTCAGGAACCTTTCTTTCCTCAAGTGTGCCAGAACTAGATCAACAACTTCAAATTGAAGTTGTCTTTTATGTTTATCTGCTCTGCGCTTATACTCCTGACTTGAATCCAACAGTCGTTGCTTCACCTGGCTGTGAAGTTCTTTCATTGCTTCTACGAACTCTTCTGCACTAGTGCTCCTAGTCGCAGTTTGTTCTGAATCCCTCAGTTTAGAAATTCCTCTCGGTTGCATGCCATATACAACCTGAAATGGAATTTTCCCTGTGCTCTGATTCACTGAGTCGTTGTACGCAAATTCTGCCTGCGATAATATGCTATCCCACTGGCTGTGGTGCTATGTCACCAAGCTTCTTAGCAAGTCTCCCAGACTTATGTTCACCACTTTTGTTTGTCCATCCGTGTGAGGATGATAAGACAAACTAAATGCCAAATTAGTTCCCAGCTTCTTCCATAAGGTCCTCCAAAAATGCCCTATGAATTTAGTGTCTCGGTCTGAAACAATGCTCCTCGGCAACCCATGAATTCAAATGACCTCTTTGAAAAAATGATTCGTGATGTGAGTCACATCACTGGTCTTTTGACATGGTATGAAATGTGCCATCTTGGAAAATATATCCACTACCACAAAGATCGAATCAACACCTCTTTGTGTTCTTGACAACCCCAATACAAAATCCATGCTAATTGCTTCCCACGGTCTTTCTGGTATGGGCAATGGTTGATAAAACCCTGCATTTTGCTTCCTTCCCTTCGAATGCTGGCAAATTCTGCATCTCTCAACAAATATCTTAACATTTGCTCGCATTCCCGACCAAAAATATGACTCATTCAGCTTCGCGAATGTTTTATCATGACCAAAGTGCCCTGCTAATCCTCCACTGTGTTTCTCCTTCAACAAGTTCTCCCTCATGGAGCATTTCAGAATACATAGTTGATTGCCTCTGAACAACAATCCTTCTTGGATCATGTAATCCATCCACTGACTCCTATCTCTGAGAATTGGATTATCAGCTGCTTCATACACTTCTCCAAAATCCTGATCATCTATGTACATGTCCCTGAGGTCATCAAAACCCAATGTTTTGACTCGGAACTCCTGCAACAGTAAACACTTCCTGCTCAAAGCATCAACCACTTTGTTAGGAGTACCAGAAATATGTTTAATCACAAAAGTGAAATTCTGCATATACTCAACCCATTTGACATGTTTCTGATTCAACTTTTCCTTTTGAGTCACAAACTGCAGTGCATGATTGTCACTGTATAAAATAAATTCTTTCGGGATCAAGTAATGCCTCCATTTCTTCAATGCCTGTATGATAGCATAAAACTCCTTGTCGTACATGGAGTACTTCAATTTCACTCCATTCAGCTTCTCACTGAAGTATGTGATCAGCCTGTCTTCTTGACTTAAGACTGCCCCAATCACAAATCCGCTTGCATCACATTTCACCTGAAATGTCCTTTGGAAATCCGACAACACCAAAACTAGTTGTTCCATGATCTTCCGTTTCAATAGATTGAACTCTTCTCATCCTCTTTCGTCTAGTGCAAAGAGTTGTGCCTCTTCTTCACTGTATCCATCATCGTTGCGCTAATTCCACTGAAATTCCTCATGAACTTTTGGTAGAAACTAGCCAAACCATGGAAACTTCTCACCTCGAAATAATTCTTCAGTGATGTCCAATTCTTAATCACTTCCACCTTATCTGGATCCATCCTCAACTCATTCGCTGAAATAACAAATCCCAAGTAAATGAGCTCTGTCTTCATAAATGAGGACTTCTTCATGTTAATCAACAACTTCTCCCGCTGTAGTCTCTGCATCACTGTAGCCAAATGCTTCAAATTTTCTGCCACTGTCTTACTGTAAACTAGTATGTCATCCAAATACACAATGACAAATTTCCCGATGAACTCCCTCAAGACTTCGTTCATCAACCTCATGAAGGTATTTGGCACATTTGTTAAGCCAAACGACATAACAAGCCATTCATACAAACCCTCATTTGTTTTGAAGGTTGTCTTCCATTCATCACCTTCTCTCATGTGAATCTGATGATATCCGCTTTTCAAATCAATCTTTGAAAAATACTTTGCTCCTCTCAAGAAATCCATCAGATCATCCATCCTCGACAATGGAAATATGTACCTGATGGTTATCCTATTTATCGCCCTTGAGTCAGTACACATCCTCCAGCCTCCGTCTTTCTTCGGACTGAGTACTGTTGGAACAACACATGGACTCAAGCTTTCCCTGACCAAACCTTTGTCCAACAATCCTGGACCTGCCTTTTAACCTCTTCATTCTCTTGCGGTGTCAATCTGTACGTGGCTTTATTTGACAAACTAGCTCCTGGTATGAGATCAATATGATGACTCAGACTCCCGATCGATGGAAACGAACGAGGTAATTCGTCCACTATTATGTCAACGAACTCTCCCAGTAGTTCCTGAACTTCCTCTGGTAAATTGTCCACTCTTGTGCTAGTCAGAACAATTCTCGGCTTCCTGAACACAAATAACTGTGGATCTTCCTTCTTCTTAACCTCATTAAGAAGTTCCTTCCCACTCATGAGAAGTACTGTGTTGCTTACTTCCGGCTTCACCTCCTTATCCTTAATTGGAAGCAACATGTGTGTCCTCCCATTCTTCTCCAGGGTGTATGTGTTCATTCTACCATCATGAATCACATTTCTGTCATATTTCCATGGTCTACCCAGCAATAGATGACAAACATACATAGGAATAACATCACATAAAATCTTATCATTATATCCACCTATCTTGAATTCAACCAAGCATTGTTTAGTGGCAGTCACCTGGTGTCCTTTTTGTAGCCACGAAACTCTATATGGGCTTGGATGATAAATCATCTCTAGCTCCAGCTTCTCTACCATCTCGGTTGAAACGATATTGTCCATGATTCCACTGTCCACAATGACCTTGCATAACCTGTCCTTGGTCTTGCAAGCAGTCCTAAAAAGTCTGGTCCTTTGGACTGAACTCTCCACCTCCTTCTCAGGTGTCAAAAGGACTTTCTGCATCATCAACGATCTTCCACCTTCTGCGTCTTCTGCTTCAACATCCCACCTCTGTGCCTCGGTGATGTGAGCTTCTCCAATGTCCTTCTTTTTCTCTGGACACTCGTAAGACTTGTGCCCATTATTTCCACATGTGAAGGATGTGATTACTCCACCTCTTCCTCTTCCTCTACCTCTAGTATGAGGAAAAGTATTGTTGTCAGCATAATCTCCCCTCTGCTCATTATGTTTCCCTCTCTGTTCAATATATTATTGCCCTCGCTGTGAGGTTCCACCTCTCTCTATGCGAGTGTGAGGTTTCTTCCATTCCTCCTTGGGCTTCTGGAATTTATCCTGGGCAACTGATTTGCCTCTGGGCTGACTTCTGCCTCGCCCCCTCTGACTCTGTTTTTGGCTCAGCTTCTCTTCTGCTTTCAGAGCCATCTAATAAGCATCTTCCACCATTCGGATGGTTGCCATGCTCATCTCATCCTGGATATGATATCTCAAGCCATTCATGTATCTGGCAACTTTTTCTTCATCGCTCTCCTGATGACATGCCCTGATGTTCAGCCTGTAGAATTCCTCAGTGTATTCTTTCACTATCATTAGCTTCTATCTTAGGTTTTGCATTCTCTTGAACAGAGTAATTTGATAGTCTCTCGGGATGAATTTCACCTTCATTTTCGTGATCATCCTATCCCAGCTCATGATCTTCTTCTTTCCCTTGCAGCATCTGTCAGCTTGTAGTTCATCTCACCACAATGTTGCATGTCCTTTCAAGTGCGTAACAACATGCTTGACTTTCTTGTCTTCCTCGAAATATTCATAGTCGAAGTATGTGTCTAGAGCTCTAATCCAGTCTAGAAGCTCCTCTGCATCCAAGTTTCCTTCGTAAACTGGAATGTCCATTTTTCCTCTTGCACCCATCCTGGCAATAGCTCTGATCAAACGCTCATTTGATGCATCTTCGGCTACAACTTCCTCTTCACGTTCATCCTCAATTTCGCTTTTGGAATCACTCAGATCCCCCGCACTGGCTTTGCATCTTTACGTTGTCTCCATGTCTTCGAGTCTTGCTCAGAGATCACGCATTTGTCTCTCTATGGTTGGATCTGCCATCTGCCTACCCCTTCTTCTCTGCACCTCCCTATCCTTTGGATCGGGTGATTGTCTATCTCTCCTTGGCGGCATGGTGAATTCTCTTCTCCTTCTTTGCTATAGAAAGCAAAGAATCTTTCTATGCTCTGATACCACTTGATAGCAACACAGCCCCTTCACCACTCGCAGGTCGGAAGGTCCACGCACATACATGATCTTCTCTTTCCATGGCCCTAAGAACACGAACCGGTCCTTTTATTTCCCTATCGAGAAATCTGCACCCACAGATCTCTTCGCGCGATCCCCCTCTCTTTACTTATCGGGGAATCGGAACTCGCAACTTCGCGAGTCCAATGGTCGAGCACTGCACTCTTAAATCCCCGAATTTTGATACAGTCAACGTTGACCCTTTCCTTTACCCTGTCGGAACTTTCTCTATCGGGATCTCGGAACTCGTGGTGTCGAGCAACTCGGTTCTCCAACTCCCGAGTCCCGATATGTCGAAACTCCGATGAGTTCGCAGCTTTGAATTTTCAACGGTCCCGTCACCTCATCGGGATTTCGGACTTCGTGGGATCGTGAATCCTGATGTCTAATGTTCGGGACTTCTCGCTGCAAAACTCCGATGAAACGTACCACCTGTCCATGTCACAAACTTCAGTGGCCCCACACTATTTACGTAGCCGTCGAGATATCGCGTATCATGATTTCGCGATTCCCGTTGTAATGTTTTAGAGTTTCAATACTCGAAACCCCGATACACGATACATGTGTAGATCCAATGGTCCTTGTGGCTCGGATTAACGACTCTTCCCATCCTGAGCTTTTATCCTTTTGAGAATACTCCTTTGTATCTCCCTTGCACCTCTGCTAGATCTAACGACCCTCGGATTATCGCAATTCTCCTCGGAGAATACCGATCATCCGTCCTTCCTGATGAAATCTATGAAATGACCAAGCACTCCTCTATGGAACTCGTCCACCTTCACGTAAACTTGCGACACTTGCTTAAATTTTCAAGGTACAACTTCTCTACGCTTTTCTTTGACAAACTCAAAGGCCTATCCCTCCTGAGCTTTTCCACGAATTTCAAGTCCTTCAGGAAACTCTACACGCACTTCTTGCGACAAACCTTCAATCACGTTTAAGTGTTGAAGTACCTCGACTCTGCGCACACCTGCAGCAGTAGTCCTTCAATTCTTCACTCATGTTCGCAGCCCTAAGACTTTTACCTGGCCTGTGCACTCCTTGCATGGCTCCTCTGTGCCAACTGCACCTTCTAGATGAATGAGAACAAAAGTTATCTCTATTTGAACCCTCTGTCAATGCACTCCTTGTGGACAATTCGACTGCACTCCTTGTAGGAATCCTCTGGCTCAAATAGAGAAACAATTGAAACTCATTCCTTCCTTCTCTCAGACTTCAATTCATACATGAAATCATATACACAGCATATAAAATCAAATGTATAACTGGAAGCAAACATTCATGAGCACATCATTCAACATCAATACATAGAGAACAACACAAAAACCATGAAGTTGAATCAATCTCTTCTATTAATCCAAATCTCTGTACATGGGTGTTTTTCACACAGCTCTCTGCATGCTCTTGCTCTAATGCTTCTAACTAATGATACAATACACAATGAGGGTGTCTATATCCCGTTTCCCTCTTTTGCTCTAAAGTTGTCTAGTCTAGAATTAAATTTCTATCTACTTTCATTAACAATCTTAAATGTCGTCTACCTACTAAGGATGAGAGCAATCCTCTCAAGGTCCATTTACAATATACAAAGTGTGCCTCATCTTAATGGCTCATTTAAGATCGCGCAACAACTTCAAGGTGTTTTCAAAAATTGTGCTAGCTTGTCCAGTTGTCTTCTGCTTCCGCGCTGGCTCGCTTGATGTGTCGGTGATGCTCCTGCATCAATGTACATGGTATGGTACTGGTTGATGTGCATGGTTGGTGCATGTTTGATACAAGTTTATGTACATGGTGGATGATTGATGTACATGCTTTGGTGATCATTTTGGTATCCATGTGAGTGGATCTGGTTACAATTGGTTGATGATGGTATATCAATGACAAAGTGACAGGTTGGTTGATGTGATAGTTACAGGTTGATTGATGTGACAATGATAGTGACAGGTTGATTGATATGACAGTGACAGTGATAGGTTGGTTGTGATAGTGACAGTGAGTCTACACTTATATTTTAGGGCGGAAGGACTGGGCAAGGATAGGTGGTTATAGCGTCCTTCCGGTTGGTGCCAAAGAACATAATGATTTGGAGGTTCCTTCAGGTTGGAGCCTGTGAATCAAGGGGTTATAGCCTCCTTGTATTTGCAACTGGAGAATTGGGAAGTTGGAACTTCCAATTAATGTATTATTTTGATATATATGAAATCATTTTGCGGTTTTCTCCCATTTGGGTTTGCACGTAAATTCTGGTGTATTGTGTATTTTATGTCATGTTTCTTATGTTTATATGTTCATGATATAGTGATGCTACATTGATGATATACTATTGATAAAGTTGAAGTTTATATATTATGGTTAAAAGTGGTAAAAGTGTTCATACTAATTCACCCCTACCTCTCAGTATTCCAACAATTTTCATTAAGGGGTTTCTCACATTCTAATGTTAATGAAATGTGATGTCGAATTGTGATATTCATAAAGAATTTTTTCACATTACAATATTTATTGAGGGTAAATTCCTTACTTGTTATTTAGGATTGTTTCCTTCATGTTGTTGTGTTAATGGATATGTCACATTGGGCCATTCATCAAATGTCATGTAACATTGTGGAATTTATTAAGGGTTTTGCCACATTGTAATGTTCATCAAAGGTTTTGTGGGATTGTGACATTCTTCAATGGTTATTTCATATTGTAACATTCATTTTGTATTACTTTATAATATGGATATGTTTGATTGCGATGTTCCCACATAGTTATGTCACATTTATACATTCATCTTGGTTGACTCATGCTCGCTTCCTACATTCATAAATGGTTATGACATATTGTGGCCTCGATCAAATCTAATGTGGCATTGTGACATTCATAGAGGATTTTGTCACATTGCGACAACCATTGAGGGTTATATTGGATTACAACATTCATCTATGGTTATGTCAAATTGAAACATTCATCTTACTATGTTAATGACTATGTTACATTACAACATTCATCAAATGTGAAGTGACATTACAATTTTTATCAAGGGTTTTATTGCATTTTGACGTTAATGAAATATGATGTCACATTATGACATTCTGACATAAAGTTTAGTTAACTTTAGTTGGCCATTATTCATTATGGATGAATATGGTGTTTGATTGTGGCTGGGTAGGGTTAACAGTTTCATAATATTGTCAATAGTTATGTCACATTATATAGTTTATCAAAGGTGGTGTTGCATTAATACATTCATCAAGAGTTTTTTTTTTCATTGAAAAATCTTTATTGGCTTATGTTATATTATGATGTTTGAATATGGTTATGTGACATTGTGACATTCATCTCAGGAAACTTTATATCAAGTTGTTGTGTTGGTTAATGTTTATTTCATATTGTGACATTCAGATTGCCATGCTAATGGTTATGTCACATTGCCACATTCAACATATGTCATGTCACATTGCTACATTCAACATATGTCATGTCACATTGTGATGTTCATTCATGGTTTTTTTTCATTGTGATGTTCATCAGATGTGATGTCACATTTTGACTTTATTAAGGGTTTTTTCACATTGCAACTTTTGTCAAGGATTTTATTGGGTTTTGACATTCTTCAATGGTTATGTGAGACTGTAACATTGATTTTGGATTACTTTATAGTATGGACATTTTTTATTCTGATTTCCCTTAATCATTATATGACATTAAAACACTTATCAAATGCCATGTCACATTGAAATTTTCATTAAGGGTTTTGTCCCATTGTGACATTCATGAAGGATTTTGTCACATTGCGACATTTATCTAGGGTTATGTTGGATTGCAACATTCGTTAATGGTTTTTTCAGATTGTGAAATTCATCTTATGATGTTAATGACTATGTCACATTATGGAATTCATTAACTTTCATGTGAGATTGTGATGGTCATTAAGGTTTTGTTGCATTGTGGTGTTAATGAAATGTGATGTCACATTGTGATATTCATTAAGGGTTTTGTCGTGTTAAAACTTAATAAAGTGTTATGTTGGGTTGTGATATTATTCAATGGTTATGTTAGAGCGTGCCATTCATTTTGTCTTAATTTACATTAAATTGTTATGTTTCTTAATATTTATGTTTTATTAAAACACTCATCAAAGGTTATTTTACATTAAGCTGTGTTCAATTTGTTTGGACATAACCCACATTCCTCAATAGTTATGCTAAATTGTAACATTAATATTCATCGAATTATGTAAAATTGTTGTGTTCTCAATCCCAAATGGTTACGCTTCATTGTGATGATCATCAATTCTATCTCATGTGACATTAGTTGAATTTGGTTGGTCACAGTTCATTATGGTTGAGTATGTTGTTTGATTGTGTTTGGCCAAGGTTAATGGTTTTAATAATATTAATAATAGTTATGTCGCATTCCATAGTTTATAAAAGCTTATGTCTCATTGCGACATTCATCAAGGGTTTTGTGAAATTGAAAGATTTCTCTTGGGTATTGGTGTATTAGAAGGTTCAAACATGGTTATGTCACATTGTGTCCTTCATATAAGCTAAGTTTTTGTCAAATTTTTGCATTGCTTAATCCTTATTTCTAATTGTGACGTTCATCTTGCAATGTTAATGGCTATGTTAAATTGTGGCATTCATCAAATGTCATGTCATATTTTGATGTTCATTAGGGATTTTGTCTCATTATGACATTCATCAAATGTGATGTTGCAGTGTGACATTTATTAAGGGTTTTATCACATTGGAACATTCACGAACGATTTTGTTCGGACGTGATATTCGTGAATAGTTATGTTAAATTGTAACATTCCTTTTGGATTAGTTTATAATATGGATATGTTTGATTGTAATGTTCCTCAATGGTTATGTGACATTGATACATTTGTCTTGGTTGACTTGTGTTGGCTTCCTCCATTAGGGAATTGTTATGTCACATTGTCATGTCAATCCAATGTAATATCACATTGTCAAATTGCGACATTCATCGAGAATTATGTTGGATTGTGATATTCCTTTATGCGTATTTCATATTACAACAATCAGCTTCTCACATTAATAAATATATCACTGTAATGAACCTCATTATCAAACAACAACAACAACAACAAATTGTTTTGCTTACTATTTCGTTTTAATAACAGAATGTATACACTTATTATAGGATTGGTTCAAATTTTGTTCGTAAAAAGGTTCTTAAAGGGGAAAGTTCCTAAGTTATACCTACCATAAGAGTTCCCTCTCGTTTTCAAATTCTTGTACCCATTGATATAATGGATCATATGAAAAAAAGGTCTCACCTCTCCTACTATGATTTCCTCAAATAGAAACATAAGACTCCTACCATTTGCGTGCATGTATCTTTGATTAAAATTGAAACTAGGCGACTTTATTTGGTTTACCCACCATACGATTCATCGAGACGGGCTTTATTACTATGTCATGATCAAATTTAATGCTCTTAGGACCAGGGTTGGTTTGTGAATTAGTTACTTACCTCCATATGTCAAATGGATATTTCATCACTAGGATCGGACTATTGATTCGTGCTAAACCCGAGGAAAGACAAGGGGTTTTACTCTTAACATAATACTTATTAAGTGGGTGGGATGATTCTCTGTCTAGAAGTTAAAACTCTGTAAATTTCATTAAAGGTGGCCTACGAGTTCCAGTGGAAACTATTGGGCTCTTTACCCCATATGGCATGCTGTCTCTGACACTTTCACATGGCCACCTGCCCTCCGTGCCCTCCTCATTTACTTCGAGGTTGACAGGATATCAATTAGGGTTGAAGTGGTTTCACAATTATCATTGTTGAGTTCTGCGAGGTGATCCTGTGAACCAACCTGGGAGGCGTAGAGTATTGCCATGGTAGCCGCTTCGAATTGTAACATTTGGCATAGTCCTTCCTGCTGGTAAGTATTTGTCTCAAAATGCATTACTTGCAAGTTGTTTAAAAGAGATAATGCACCCGACTTCTTCTGTATTGTTTCCGAAGTTACCCTAAACTCTGGAGGGGAAATTCATTCGAATTGATCTCTGGTTTCTTTTCTTCCTTTGTTGGCTTCGAAGGAGGTATACTCAGTTGTTTTCTATTCAGTTTCGGAAGAAAGGATTTATAACCTCCTAGTTTATTTTCTATAATATATATCTTTGTTTCCGCATTTTAGAAAGGGTGTATCCGTTCGTTTTCTTGTTTAGGTTTTGGGAGAAGGGTTTTGTAGCCTCCCCGATTATGTCCCATGTCGAATCCTTTGATGGTTATCGAGGCTTAAGGCCTTTGTAGGGATTTAAATAGCTTCAGTCATGTTATACTTTCGTAATGCTTCCAATATTATTTACAGCAGGTAATACACTCATCGTGCTCTGTTTGATTTGGTTAAATAGTTGGAATAAACCATTGTGATGTTTGAAATGCATAAGATTAATGTTACTATCTATTTCTATCCTTTCCCTGTTATAGAATCATTACTTGCTATGTATTCACCTCCTCCTTGTAAGATTTCTTCGTTTCAGGGCTTATATAATACACTAATGATGGGCCATGTTTTGATACGAGTGTACCCATCAACGAATAAACATGCTATCCACCCTCAACCAGACGTCTATCTAGTTGGGAAAAGCGACAAGTAAACCAGAGAGTTATGCCAGCCTATCGAACAGAAGTTAAGTAAGTTTACATATTATTTCCTTTAGCAATTTCTGTTAGTATTTCATTATTTTTATCTGTGTTTACTGATAATTTAAACGTTACTTCTTCAAGAATCTCATCCACTTATGGATTTCAGATATTCGGTACCCACTTCCAGCGCAAAAGGTATTCGAGTTCCTTGTAGGCCTTCCAGAATTCCCACAGTGCCTGGGCACAGTCTCTTCTTAGATTTTTCGAGATGTTTGATATAGTTTTATTCTATGCCTTCAATGGTTGGGATGAGGAGGTCCTCTAGTTTCTTCTTGATCCGACTTCTATGTGTAACTGTCATTATACAAGACTTTGTTTTCAATCGAATAATGTACCGCATTGGATATTTTTATCCCAGTCGTTCCCCTATCTAGTCCCATTCCAACTTGTAAATCAATTTATTGTTACTATTGATTAGAATGTATTCGGCTACAGATGTTTACACAGTCCGCAATTCCGTTCGATATGGTGAAAAAGGAGCTTGAAGGACTCTTTTGGGGTTTTAACTTGTAAAAGGATTCTATTACACTGAAACTTCATATTATAATTAAATTTAGATCATAAGTCTCCTCATATGATTTGTCTTGTTTTTTTTTCCTTTGGGATTACTGCTGCACAATAAGACTCCGTGTTTTTTCCTTTCCAGAGTTTTGGAAAAGATTTCCTCCTTACTCTTGACTCACGGCTCCACATAAAAGTTTGACAGTCTCGTGGACTACCATTTCCCTTATGAACTTGTTACTATTAACCTATCATAATTCCTAGAATGGATTATATTCCTTTACTCTTACAGTTCGTGAAATAGAATCCAGATAACGCTTGGCAGGGTTAGAATTGTTTAACATTTATTTTCAACACAACTAAACATAGTTGACTACACGTGGTCATTTTTGATTCAACATTAATACCCTGCTAATTAATAATAATAATATTATTAATAATAATATAAAGAATAATTATTAATAATTATATTAATATTATAACATTAATTAATAATATTAATAATACTTTAGTAATAAAATATTATTAATATTATGAATTAATAAGAAAACCTTATTTATAATAATAGTACTTTATTAATACAAATAAAGTAATACAATATTTATAATAAATAATAATAATAAACATAGATTATTTATACTTATTAATAATAATATATTTATAATTAATAATATTAAAAAAAATAACATTATCTATAATTATTAAAAAAAAAAAATTATTAATAACAACAACCACTTTAGAAATATTAATAATAATGAATTATTATTAATAAATATAAT
>ML806249.1:0-11173 GCA_009831015.1 Picea engelmannii | reverse complement strand
TTGTGCCTTCAGTAAACAGTCTTTATATCAATCCATATGACAACGATATGAAAGTGAAAATTATCATAATTGATAATGGAATATGAACATTTATAAATCAAGTAAAATATCAAATATAATCCGAATGGTGAAATATGAAAGTCATAAATATGAAAATCTACAAAGGAATATCAATATTTTTAAGATAAACATTTATATCTTTAGTAAACATTTATTGTGCCTTCAGTAAACAGTCTTTATATCAATCCATATGACAATGATATGAAAGTGAAAATTATCAGAATTGATAATGGAATATGAGCATTTCTAAATCAAGTAAAATATCAAATATAATCTGAATGGTGAAATATGAAAGTCACAAATATGAAAATCTACAAAGGAATATCAATATTTTTAAGACAAGTACAAGGAAAAGTAGACTAAGCCAACAAATCTATTCCCAATGGTGGAATGTCATCAACAGAATCCATGTTTGGAAGTAGTGGGAAAATATTTCCATTTTCAATCAGATCATTGCACTCGTCTTGAAATGGAAATCGCAACCCAGAGTTTTGTAAGATGGATACATTTGTGATATTTGTTGGGACACAAGAACCGGTCATCAAATCATAGAACATCAGTGGAACTTCATTGTTATTGCACATCAGCACTATCCCATCCACTGTTCGAAATGGAAGATATCAAGGACATTTTATATGTATGTCTGTTGAAATGTGTCACAACAAATTCCATTTGAATCCCCAGTCATCCTCAAAACACTCCAAACTTCGTTCAATAGTTG
Organism: Picea engelmannii; assembly: GCA_009831015.1. Taxonomy (NCBI): domain Eukaryota; kingdom Viridiplantae; phylum Streptophyta; class Pinopsida; order Pinales; family Pinaceae; genus Picea; species Picea engelmannii. The sequence continues at coordinate 10,392 of ML806249.1, read as the reverse complement.
GTTGACCAAATATAAAATTATCCACTTCTTTAATAGACCAAACAGAGGTGGAACCATCATTTATGAGGCATATAAGTTGGTTATTGTATAATTCCAATGACATACATCATATGTATGGGATTGGAAAAAAATAAAAACCCCACTAATTATTTAAAACATCCATCCAATATATTGTGTACCCATAGTAAGGGTAGTCTTCATAATCTTTGTCCAAATACAGCTAATAAATTTTACTTTTATAGACCACTGCCTCTTTTGGAGGTGTAGTGCCAGCATAAGGAATGTTTGTACTCCTCCACACCCTATCAAGACTACTGCAAATGAAATACTTTGATTCCATGTTGTTCGAAATATGTTTCAAAACAATCCATTCATATTTTCTAGCACTCACATTTTCCAAGAGTGTAAAGAATCTCGAGTCTCCAACCCATATAGAACCTATGTTTTTGAATGACTTTGTAAATGGATTCATCACAAAATAATTCTTTGTAAGGGAGCATGTTGTTGGTAAAGATAACAAAATCATGGATCGAAGAGTGCATTCAATTGTGTAGCTGGAATCTATAAATGGCACATGAAAATGACAAACGCGACCAGTTTGATGAAGGTATCCTACAACGAAGTAACCTTCCTCACCATAGAGCAAAGGAATTAGAAAACCAAATTCATTACACAAAACTCGATGACAGTGCGCGAGGAATGAAGGGGTTTGTATAATAACATTCCAGTGTTTACAAACTATTCTAAATGTTGTCAACACTGAAAAAGGCAGCCAATAAAATATCAGCTCCAAAATCTGGAATGGAAAACAGCTCCATATGGTTGGATCCATAATGATGTGAAGAATTTTCTTAGCACTGAAAAAATAGGAGTAAAGTGAATACAACTTTTATAAAATAAAATCTAAAACATAAATATTGTAAAATAAATTAACCACTTCTAGGCATGAAAGATTTTATTTCAATATAAATTCAAGGCATCAAGTGAATATAAATCAACCACTTGTGAAATATAACTTATAGGCATCAAGTGAATATAAATTTAATAAATCAAATAACCATTCTACTAAATGCAATCAAGATGACAAACTTATATCAATGAAGATGACAGCCATAGACAAACTTATATTATTTTAATGCTTTAAGGTTACCATGGAGTTGACAGTTTTGGCTTTTAAAACATTCATGAATATTAATGCAAACATAAAGGCTTTGGAGATGCTTTCTCTCACCTCATTCTGCCTCAAATTTTGCTTTTCATGTTATGGTCTAGGGTTTTATCTTTTTTATGTTGAGGGTTTGTGAATATTAATAAAAAAATATTGGTTCTTGTTGATCATTTTACCCTCTACTCACTGATTTAAAAAAAAAAGGATATTCATATATAAAAAAGGCTATTCACATATAAAAAAAGTTTGATGAATAAAAAAATTTGATATAAAAATATGAAAAATTTAACCCTTAAATTTATGAAGCATTTAACCCTAACCAAATCATACAGCTAACAAAATATCATTTCCATGTTTAAGATGAGTACAATAAAGGATATAGTTTGATCCAATCCAAACGTATATTATGCATAAAGGAATATCAATTATATTAAGGTTTAAGGTTTAAGGTTAAATGGTTTAAATGGTTTAATTATATGCATTAAGGTGGTTTAGGCTAATAATTGGTAAGGATGCATTATTAATTATAACCAATTAACCTTATTAATTAAAACCAATTAACCTTATTAACCTTATTAATTAAAACCAATTAACCTTATTAATTGGTTTATAAGGATGCGTAATAATTATATCCTTAAAACCAATTAATAAGGTGTACCAATTATTAGCCTATATATTAAGGTTTATCAATTATATTGGTTTACATTAATTTAGGCTAAAAATCTCATAAACAAAACTGTTATAAAACAGGGTCATAATCCAAAAGTGCCTGGGTCATAATCCGACTTCATTGATCTGAAAGTGCCTGTGTTTTACAATCGATTAAGATTGAGAAATTTATAAACTTCAGTGTGGATTATTGCTTCCACGGAACTTTATAAACTTTTTTATATCTCCAGTGTGGATTATTGCTTCCACGGAACTTTATAAACTTTTTTATATCTGAATAGCCTTTCGACTTTAATATACTTATTTCATTTAATGGTGCTAACGTCGTAAGCCTGTAAGCCATTAATATAATAATCGCTTGTGGAGAAGCACTATTCGAGTAATACATAATGAACAAAAAACCTTCCATATGCTGTGCATTAATATTTTCCTAAGCCTTACTAGGTTTAGTATCGGTTTAAGAATCAAAATAGGTCTGAGATGATTTGCCTAAAGTTTACTTAGGTTTAAACCAAATTAATGTATACTTATCGTACCAAAAAGTTTTTGCCAAACCTAATGTATACATTAGGAAAACGCTTTTTCCAGACGTGAAGTCACTACAACAAGTAGCTTTCTGGCCATGCTTAACTTCTAGGATGTTCTCCTCGGAATCATGATAAGTATACATTAATTCAGTTTAAATCTCTCGGAATAATGATAAGTATCTCCTCGCAATCGGAATCTCCTCGAAATTTTGGTACGATAAGTATACATTAATTTGGTTTAAACCTAATGCATACATTAATATTGTCGTAAGCCTTACTAATAAAACATGCAATAAATTGACAGTATTGGTCAAAATTGTTGCCTATCACAGGTAAAGATTCTTTTCCATCATTTCCAAACTCATTTTTTTAACAATGTGCAAGCCTGTTATAAATTTTCATAAAATGAAAGTTTTATATGCAGATGGCTCCGATATATAAAGACAAAGACAATCGGGGAAAGGGAATTGTAATATAATTGCTATTAGGTCTATTCAAGTAATATTAAAGTAATACATAATACATAATGGAGAAATAGTATTCGAGTAATACATAATGAACATAAAAAATTGTAATATAATCGTTTGTGGAGAAACACTATTCGAGTAATACAAAATGAACAGAAAACCTTCCATATGCTATGCATTAAGCCGATTAAACACTATGATGTGCATTAGTATTTTCCTAATCCTTACTAGGTTTAATATTGGTTTAAGAATCAAAACAGGTCTGAGATGATTTGCCTAAAGTTTAATTAGGTTTAAACCGAATTAATGTATACTTATCATACCAAAAATATTTTGCCAAAGCTTTTTCCAAACCTAATGTATACATTAGGCAAAAGATTTTTCCAGATGTGAAGTCACTGCAACAAGAAGCTTTCTGGCCATGCTCAACTTCTAGGATGTTCTACTCTGTAACATCCCGCTCTGGCACACTAAGAATACTTATTATTTGAGGACACTTTCTCACAAGTGATCTGGACTTTTCTGATGTTAATACATTTATACTTGATTATGATGCATTATGACAGATGACATGATGTTTTACTGCTTGATTTAGACAGGTGCTATTGACTCAGTTTTATTGAGTGTGTAGGGTTTTGGACCTTGAGGATGCAGAGGCATCGATGGAACCCCTTGGACTCCGGATTGAGTCAGGGAGTGTTCTATTTGGGTTGATTTATTTACCATGATATTTTATTTATTTGATGATATGTTGTTGACATGTTCTGACATGATGGTTGATGATGTAGGCTGACGAAAGCTTGCCAACCAGACTCACATATGGAGTAAAGGGGCCACACACGATTTCCAGAGAGGTTGAGGGAGAGGTGTGGACAACAGCCCTGCCACAGCCTACTAGCACTCTCGTCGTGGCTTGAACTGTAGGTTAACGATTACCTAGTTCGAGAGTATCCATGATTCCATGAGGGCAGACTGCGATAGTCGCTCACGATGATTCTAAGGGGCGCGCAATAAGGCGGGGGCCTTATTCCTTAGATCCCTTAGTCTCCCACAAGTTCACCTGCCAGAGTGTTGACTCCAGGGGCTATAGATGTCTACCAATCAGTCAAGTTGGCGAGTGGCACCCTTGGAGCACGTGGTGCATCCTGAAGGGCACATTGCGCAAAAGAAACACAAGTCGGCGAGTGGCACCCTTGGAGCATGTGGTGCATCCTGAAGGGCATGTCGCGCAATAGAAGCAAACGAGGCGAGTGGCACCCTTGGAAGACGTAGTGCATCCTGAAGGGCATGTCGCATTGATGATGATGATGAGACAACCTAGATGACCCTAAGACCTTAATGCCTTAAGAAATTCTCAAAACGACTCCCCTAATGAATTGTCGCCCAGTTCAAATCTAAACCTAAATTTAAAACATCTCTAAGATAAAATTTGTTTAGCCTTAAGAAAGGACCCTACAAAAATAAGCATAAGGACGCTAACCAAAACCCTCCTAAGTATTAGTTAAAGTCTTCTTAAATTAAAGGGGGGTAAAGTAATGAGGGAGATAAATTAATTGAAACCCATGGTTTTTAAATTTTAAAGAAGAAATAAAATTATTAAAGTGTGGGAGTATAAAAGTTAGGATTTTAGAAATATAATGAAAAGATTAAACGCCCTGCTTTTCTGTGCAGAAATAGTAAACTCTATTGTTGGATTCTTCCATCTGTGACTGTACTTTACATAACACCTAGTGTCGTTTTCTGCTTACAGTTGCTAGTTGTATGCCTTATGTCTAGGGGCGTTTATTGCTTTTTGTTATTGTGGTATGTCGTATGTAATCTTGTTGTGTATGTCTTGCTTGCGTCTTGTTCGTAGTCGGGTTACTAGTTTTTGCCTGAGCAGTCGGCCAGGAGCCTATATGAACATCTCTCTCTCCGGAGTAGAGGACGAAGATTAAACACCCTACTTTCCTGTGCAGAAATAGTAAAATATATTGCTATGGATTCTTCCTTATGTCTATGTCGTTTATATACTTGCAGTTACTTGTTGTGCGCCTTGTGTTCTCTTGTTGTGATCATTGTGGTTGTGTCTTGTTAGTCGTCGGGTGGCGACATAGAGTCAAGTGCGTCTGTTTCCTCTGTACACGCGCGCACACACCTTACACACAAAAAATATATATATATTGCACCTGCTACAGAGTTGTTGCCGTAACGAACAGGTTCGTTACATATGGTATCAGAGCGGGTTCGACCCACAACTTGGGATTCACTATGGATTTTGTTTTCACAATTGATTTTATTATACTGTTGTTGATCGAGTTGATTGTGTGCGTACAAGAAATCATGGTTAGAGGATGATGCGGAGGTAGACGATGGGGTGCTAGGGGAGGAGGTGTGACACCTCCAGTAGCATCCACGCCTGAGGGGTCTAACCCCCAGGGAGGCGAGCAGGTTCTCGGACAAGAGCAGATAGCAGTTGGAGATTGTGTTGGGATGATGAGATCCTTTCAGCGCATGTTCGAGGCATTGATGAGCCGATTGGACAGAGACGAGGCCCGGGCACCGGCACCCGCTGAGGTTCCACTGCGCGCACTGACCGTTACTGGTAGCATTCACCGTGAACTCGAGAAGGTGAAATTTCTCGAGTTCTTTGGTGCCCCGGATGGCGCAGCCGCCGAGGCATGGTTGGAGAATATGGCGATGTGCTTCTCACTTCGCGATTATACCTCCAACATGAAGGTCTGCATGGCGGTCTTTCAACTGAAGGGGATCGCACTTCTATGGTGGAAGACGCTCCTACCGCAGTTGAACATGGCTGTCAAAGACGTGTCATGGGAACTGTTCGAGGAATGGTTCCAAGAGAGGTATCTTTCAGAGGAATTCATTGAGCATCATCTCAATGAGTTCAACGCATTACGACAGGGAGGTCGTATGGTGCCCAAGTACGAGGCATATTTTATGGAGCTGCTCTGGTATGCTCCGCACCTGAACACTGAGAAGCTCAAGGTCAACAGGTTCGTGTTTGGCCTTAACGACAGCCTGTGTGCAAAGGTTAGGATTTTGATACCTCAAACCTTGCACGACGCTATCCAAAAGGCCCTCATAGCGGAAGAGGAGCTTATCAGTGGGGGTCAAACTAGGACTCCATCGAGACCAACAGGGCAGGGTTACACTGGTACACCGCAGCATCAGACACCGGCGAGACATACGTTGGGATATCGTGGTTTCCAGAGGGGATCCACGTTCACTACACCTCGACGACCGCCACCTCAGCAACAGACACCTTATCGAGGACCACAACACCAGCAGCAGCATCGCCTGCAGCAGCAACAGTTTAGGCCTGTTCAGCAGAACAGACCAGGGTTCCAGGTCGGTGGGCAGTCATCTTCTACTTCGGGTATCAAGACTACTGTGCCAAAGAAGGGGTGTTGGACATGTGGGGAGCCACACTACCAGTGCGACTGTCCTGTGGAGAGGACCAGGGCATCCAGATTAGCTGGACCTACTACAGTAGGAAATATGGGCAAGGCCCATCAGATTCACACAACTGTGAATAACCGCCAGGAAAAGCACCAGTCAACTATGCTCGAGACGACAGGTACTGTCACTGACCAGACCCGTAGCATTTTGATAGACCCTGGTGCTACTGAGAGTTTCATTTCTGGTGCAGTGCTAAAAAGGATTAAGGTAAAGGTAGTCGAACAGGACAAGTTTAGATTTGTAGAGATGGCTTCGGGAGCCAAAAAGAAGGTTGGAGGAAAGGTTACGGGCTATGCCCTTAACCTGGGAGAGTTTGTCATGAGGGTCAACTTGTACGTCACGATCTTAGGGTCTTATGACGTCGTGATTGGTATGGATTGGTTGGAATTGCATGAGGCGATACTCAACTGTAAGACGAAACGGTTGAGCTTGGTCGATGATGAAGGACAGAGACATGTGATTGTAGAATGGAACTAGGGAGTATCCCTGAGGTTCGTCTCTTCCTTACAGTTACGAAAGAGTATGCGCAAGGGGTGTAATCTTTATGCGATCCTTGCGCTAAACGAAAAGGGAGTAGCAGAAGGTCTACAACACCTTTCGGTGGTGAAGGAGTTTGCGGACGTATTTCCAGAGGAGTTGCCTGGGATGCCACCAGAAAGAGAATTGGAGTTTACTATAGACCTAAAATCGGGGACCAAACCGATAGCAAGAACTCCTTATCGGATGTCGACCCCGGAGTTGCAAGAGTTGAAAATGCAACTGAAGGAGTTGCTAGACCTAGGACTAATACGTCCTAGTGTGTCACCGTGGGGTGCACCGATTATTTTCATTCGAAAGAAGGATGGATCGTGGAGGCTTTGCATTGACTACCATCAACTGAACAAGGCTATGATCAAGAATCAGTATCCCTTACCAAGAATTGATGATCTATTCAATCAAATGAAGGGTGTGACGGTGTTCTCCAAGATTGATTTGCGATCAGGGTATCACAAGTTACGGATCAAGGAGGATGATGTCCCTAAGATCGCTTTTAAGACGAGATTTGGACATTACGAGTTTACTGTTTTACCTTTTGGACTAACAAATGCCCCATGGTTATTCATGAGTTTGATGAATGGGGTGTTCCGCGAGTACTTGGACAAGTTCGTCCAAGTATTCATTGATGATATTCTGATCTACTCTCGGACGACGAAGGAGAATGATGATCACTTGCGCTTGGTACTACAGTGTTTGCGAGAGCAAAAATTGTTTGGGAAGTTGTCCAAATTCTCTTTTTATCAATCGAGGATTCACTACTTAGGGCATGTCATCTCCGGCGAAGGTATCGCCGTGGATCTAGCCAAGGTTGAGGCTATTATGGAATGGCCTGCGCTGACGAATGTCATAGAAGTGCATAGCTTTATGGGTTTAGTGGGATACTATCGATGCTTTTTCGAGGGTTTTTCGAAGATAGAAAATCCGATCATGGAATTGCAGAAGAAAAACAAGAAGTTTGTTTGGACAGAGAAATGCACGGAAGCGTTTCGGAGGCTTAAAGAGTTGTTGACAACAACGCCGATACTAAAGGTCCCTGACATGGATGTAGACTTCTTGGTATGCACTGACGCATCCAAGGAAGGGTTAGGCGGGGTCTTGATGCAAGACGGACGAGTGATTGCTTACATTTCCAGGAAACTAAGAAGGCATGAGGAGAACTCCACGACGCACGATTTGGAGTTATTAGCCATTGTATATGCCTTGAAGGTTTGGATACACTACCTTGTTGGACGGAAATTTGAATTAAAGACTGATCATTGTGGACTACAACACATTTTTACGCAAAGCGACCTGAACGCGCGACAACGATGTTGGTCGGAATTGCTTAGCGAGTACAATTTCGAGATTACTTACATAAAGGGAATAGTGAACCGAGTGGCGGATGCTTTGAGTCAGAGGCCATGCATATTTTTGGTGTTACCTCTTCAGACGAATCTACATGATAAGATTCTCACTTTACAACGTGACGATGACTGGTACAAAGAAGTCGAGGATTTTATCAGACAAAACACCATGATGGTACCATGATATGAGGGATTTTCGTTTGATAGCGATGGGTTATTGAGGTTTAGAGGTCGGATTTACGTACCAAAAAATGACGAGTTGAGTATGTTGATCCTGAGCGAGGCTCATAGAGCAGTTTACATGGCTCACCCAGGAGTCACGAAGATGAGGGCAGACCTTAAACCCTTATTCTTCTGGAAGGGAATGAAGGCCGACACAGTCAACTTTGTGGCTAGATGTCTCGAGTGTTAGCAGGTGAAGGCTGAACATAGACACCTGGCAGGATTACTTCAACCACATGCCATTCCGGAATCGAAATGGGAAGTTATATCGATGGATTTTATTGTTGGATTGCCACTGACGGAAAGGAGACACGACTCGATTTTTGTAGTAGTAGACACTCTGATGAAGAGTGCTCACTTTATTCTCGTGTGTACAACATATCAGGCACCTGACATAGCGATATTTTTCATCAGTGATATTGTGAGGCTGCATGGCGTGCCTAAGAGGATTATATCCGATCGAGGATCAGTGTTTACTGGATGATTTTGGATGAGTTTCCAAGAGGCCTTGGGAACTCAACTTAATTTTAGTACAGTGTATCACCCAGAGACATACAGACAGACAGAACGTACGAACCAAACCTTGGAAGACATGTTGTGCATGTACGTGATGGACCAACAAAAATGTTGGGAGGAATTCTTGCCTCTAGTATAGTTTGCTTATAACAACAGTTACCAGAGCACCATTAAGATGGCACCTTTTGAGTTCCTTTATGGGCGACCATGTCAGACGCCCTTGAGTTGGGATCAGCTTGAGGATAGGGTCCTGGTTGGACCAGAAGCGATCCAAGAAATGGAAGAGCAAATGAAAACCATAAGACAAAGGATTAAAGAAGCGCTGGATCAACAGAAGAGTTATGCTGATGCACACTGAGTCGACCATAGTTATGAGGTCGGTGATCGATTCTTCTTGCGGGTTAAACCGCATAAGAGTTCGATAAAGTTTGGAAAGGGAGATAAACTCTCTCCTAGGTTCGTGGGACCTTTCGAGATTGTGGAGAGAAAGGGGCTTGCGGCCTATTGACTAGCCTTGCCTGATTCCTTAAGGCGTATGCACGATGTTTTTCATGTATCTATTTTGAGACATTATATTAGTGATCCTACACATGTGATTGACATGAGTTCCTTGCATGTATCAGACGAGGGAGCGCTCACGGCTGAGCCAGTCCACATTTTAGATCATCATGTTCGACAGTTACGACGTTGAATGGTAGATTAGGCCAAGGTCCAGTGGGACAGTTATAGTCCGCACTCAGCGACCTGGGAGGATGCATATGCTATGCGCCAGCAATTTCCATTTTTGTTTGATAGATAGACTTATGATACTGTGGTACTTTTATTTCGTCATTTATACTGAGAAACTTTGGGACGAATTTTAGACCAAGAGGGGGTGTATGTAACATCCTGCTCTGGTGCACTGAGAATACTTATTATTTGAGGACACTTGCTCACAAGTGATCTGGACTTTTCTGATTTTAATACATTTATACTTGATTATGATGCGTTATGACAGATGACATGATGTTTTACTGCTTGATTTAGACAGGTGTTATTGACTCAGTTTTATTGAGTGTGCAGGGTTTTGGACCTTGAGGATGCAGAGGCTGTTGGAGATATGGCTATAACAGAAGACTGACGCAGATGGTTAAGGTTGTCATTGATGGCAATCGGTTATGGAGCAGTCAAGGATGTCAACACGCACACGACTGCTGGAACACGATTGCTGGAACACGACTGCTGGAACATGAATGCTGGAACACAGGTGCTGAAACACGAATGCTGGAACACAAATGCTGGAACACGACTGCTGGAACACGACTGCTGGAACACGACTGCTGGAACACGACAGCTGGAACACGACTGCTGGAACACGACTGCTGGAACACGACTGCTGGAACACGACTGCTCGAACATGAATGCTAGAACACGAATGCTGGAACACGACTGCTAGAACACGACTGTTGGAACACGAATGCTGGAACACGACTGTTGGAACACGA
>ML806248.1:277972-317292 GCA_009831015.1 Picea engelmannii | reverse complement strand
GATCAATTGGGGGGTGCGTCTATTTTCTCAAATATTGACTTGAGGTCGGTATACCATCAAGTCCGAATTAAGGGTGAAGACATCCATAAAACTGCCTTCCGGATGAGGTATGGTCACTATGAGTTTGTGGTAGTACCATTTGGTTTAACCAATGCCCCTGCCACTTTCATGTGCTTGATGAACAATGTACTCAACAAATTCCTAGACAAATTTGTGTTGGTTTTTATTGACAATATATTAATTTACTCCAAGAATAGAGAAGAGCATGAAGAGCATCTTAGGCTTGTACTGCAAGTGCTAAGAGAACATCATCTCTATGCCAAATTCAGCAAATGTGAATTCTTCTAGAAGAAAATACATTACTTAGGCCATGTTCTATCCGAAGAAGGAGTAGCGGTAGACCCTGACAAAATCAGGTCTATCATGGAATGGCCTACCCCAAAGGATGTTTCGGATATCATATCCTTTATGGGATTAGTAGGATACTATAGGAGATTTATAAAAGGATTCTCCAAGATTGGTTGTCCAATCACTGCCCTCCAGAGGAAGGGGACAAAATTCATGTGGACATAGAAATGTAAAGAAATATTTCAAACCCTGAAACATCTACTGACCCATGCACCTGTGTTGAAGGTCATCGATCCCTAAGCCGACTTCCTCGTGTGTACAGATGCCTGTAAGGAAGCACTTAGAGGAGTCCTTATGCAAAGAGGAAGTGTGGTCTGCTATGAATCCTAAAAATTGAATGAGCATGAAGTCAACTATGTGACCCATGATCTAAATTTGGTTGCCATAGTGCATGCCTTGAAAATGTGGAGGCATTACCTCCTGGGAAGAAAATTTGTACTTATTACAGATCATTGTGGGTTGCGATATTTTTTTGACCAACCGAAGCTCAATGCCAGACAAGCTAGGTGGATGGCCCTCCTTAGCGAGTTTGATTTTGAAATCAAACACATTAAATGAAAAGAAAATAGGGTGGTGGATGCCCTTATAAGAAGCATGAAAACAATTCACTTGGTCGTGGTGAGCACCTACGAGATGGATGTCAAAGAAAGAGTCAGAAATGCACAAGAGACAGACACATTCTTCTAGACCGTGACCTCGTACTTGCAGCAAGAACCCACAGGGATAAAGTATGGAGGCTACCAGATGATGGAAGGAGGTCTACTCACTTACCGAAGAAGATTGTATGTCCCAGATTGTGATGACTTGAAGAGGTTCATACTGGATGAACTACATAAAAGACCCTATTCTGGTCATCCAGGATACCAGAAAATGATCGTGGCCACTAAGAAACAATTCTATTGACCTGGATTGAAGAAAGACATCGTTGAGTACCTAGACAAATGCATAGAATGCCAAAAGGTAAAAGTAGAACACCGACACCCATCAGGATTATTACAACCTCTACCAATTTCGGAATGGAAATGGGAAACCATCTCCATGGATTTCATCACCGGATTACCAACCTCGACCAAACAGAATGACGCCATCATGCTAGTGGTGGATAAATTGAGCAAGTCCACTCACTTTATCCATGTCAAGTCAACTTGCAAGGCAATAGACATCGCTCAAGTATTTGTAAAGGAGATATTCAGACTGCATGGTATGCCGAAAGAGATCGTGTCCGACAGAGACACGAAATTTACTTCCAACTTTTGGAAATCACTAATGGTTGGTTTAGAGACCAAGTTGTTGTTTAGCACCACCTATCACCCTCAAACCGACGGTCAGATAGAAAGAGTGAACCAAATACTAGAAGACATGTTAAGAATGCATTTAATGCATCAACCCAAGAAGTGGGAAGATTATCTGCCACTGGTGGAATTTGCTTACAACAATGGCTACCAAGAATCCTTAAGGATGAGTCCGTTTGAAGTCCTNGTTTACCTCTGTACATACATGTCATGATGATAGATAGAACATTGAGGACGATGTTCCTTTAAGGGGGAGGGAATTGTAACACCCTGTTTCCCCTAGTCTGTAAAAATAACTATACTGGCCAAGAACTATGGCAAACTCAAAGATGTGAATGTGTGATTTGAATGGACCTTAGTAAAAGGTCCATGAATGTAAGTAATGTTATGAATATATATATATATATATATGACTACTGAGAGGGGGATGTGCTGAAAAAGAGATCACGATGGCTAAAGAAAGGTGGTGGAAGGCACCTGGAATGGTGGCACTAACTTCCACCAAAAACCAATACCGTATTTGGTCTTCACTGGCCTGGAGAACCAAGAGCAGCTTGTTGGCCCCAAAATGAATTACTCGCCAAGATGGTAGGTGAAGAGGCTCCTCATGAGTTAATGAGGGATGGGGGTGAATTGCCCATCTGTGGAGGCCTCAGACCTGACCACCGCAGGGAAATTCGTGCCACGTGCAACCTCATCGAAAAAGAAAAGGCAGGTAAAAGGTGTGGAAAAGGGGACGCGAGGGGGAGATCGCAGAAAGAGATCGGAATAAATCTGGAACAAAATACAGAGTGAGCGATAGAAAAGAAGAAGGAGAGTAACCTTCGTTCTCGATCGCTGAAGAATAGAGACAGAGAGTCTCAAGCATCGTGGTCTAGCTCGGGGGTGGCTAGTGGTAAATCCATTCGAAATCGTTGAGCCTACAGTTGGGTGGAAACAATCACCCCTCTCAGTAGTTGCATCAAACTCGGTGTTTTTCTAGTAAGTGTTTTATATCTTGTATCTTGAAATTTATATGCTGGCATGTATGCTCATAGTCTGTGCAATTATGAATGGTTTCATTATAAGACTGTTTGCATGGTGTTTTGATCAGAAATGATGGTTGCATGTTTTTATTGGAAATACCACGTATGGCTTATGGATGCATGTTTTTATTGGAAAGACCACGTAAAAGGTGTGGAAAAGGGGACGTGAGGGGGAGATCACAGAAAGAGATCGGAAGAACTCTGGAACAAAATACAGAGTGAGCGATAGAAGAGAAGAAGGAGAGTAACCTTCGTTCTCGATTGCTGAAGAACAGAGATAGAGAGTCTCAAGTATCGTGGTCTAGCTCAGGGGTGGCTAGTAGTAAATCCATTCGGAGTCGTTGAGCCTACGGTTGGGTGGAAACAAGCACCCCTCTCAGTAGTTGCATCAAACTCAGTGTTTTTCTGGTAAGTGTTTTATATCTTGTATCTTGAAATTTATATGTTGACATGTATGCTCATAGTTTGTACAATTATGAATGGTTTCAGTATAAGACAATCTGCATGGTGTTTTGATCAGAAATGATGGCTGGATGTTTTTATTGGAAATACCACATATGGATTATATATATATATATATTGAACTAATACAGATTTTCAAGTCTGCTCTCGGGAGATTGGTTCCCATGTTTGTCTTACCGATGCCTTGGATAGATTTCCCCACGAAGGCGCCCTTTCGAGACCACTCACTTACCTTCTAGAAGACCTTCCAGTCCGGTCTTCAAAACCTGGTGTAATTTGCCTGAGGACCCAAAGGAGGATGTTATAGTTTAAGTCTTAAAATCTCGCATGAGGAAGAATGGTCCTCGTAGACCTCAACATTTTGGAGTTTCAGCACCCAGAGTATCTAGTTGGGAGTTCTCTTGTACTCGCGAGTCCCGAAACCCCAACCCGTGAAATCCCGAAATGACAGTGTGTGGTTGAGTTAGGACCTTTCGGAGGTTTGGTACCCAGGATACCCTCCCTCTTGCTAAATGCACGAATGAGATCCTTTTGGAGGATCTGAGGTCGGTTACAACCGTAAAATTTAATGAAGGAACACAGGCGATAATGCCTCGACCCCTTTTTAACCTTCGCAAGTAACAAATAAATTGGGACCGTTGATCCCAAGACCCATGGGAGTACATGGACCGTTCAGCTGTAGAGTGCACGTGGCGGCCAGTAAGCGTTTTAGCATTTTGGCACCCGGGGGACTAGAGGGTAAGAACCCTTGTCCTCACGACTCGTGAACTCCTGACATACGAAACCCCGATATAACGAGGCGTGGACAAGTTAAATTGATTCGGTATTTCGGCACCCGGGATACCTAGAGGCAAGTCCCTTGTACACGCCAGTATCGAAATCCCGATCGGTGAAATCTTGAAAGGACAATACGTGGACATGTTACGATATTTCAGCATTTCAAAAATCGGAATACTCAAGGGCCTATTCCCTTGTACTCGCAAGTCCCGAAATCCCGACTTGCGAAGTCCCGATATGGCATAGTGTGACTTGGATCTACATTTTTGCGTTTCGGTACCCAAGACCCCCAAAGGACAGTTTTTCTCCGTGTGTCTACTAAATGAAAAACCCCAAGATGGCCTAATGTGCATAAATCTAATACTTCAGTGTTTCGGCTTCCGAAGTGTCGAAGGGCATGAACCCCTTGACGTTTTAGAATGCAAAATCCTGAAAGGAGAAATCCCAAAATGAGCTTAGAAAATGAATATCGGTTTCGGAGTTTCATCTCCCGGGAAACCTAAGTGCGAGACTTCTTATCGTCGCATACCCCAAAATCCTGATGTAGGAAACCCCGCAATAGTGAAGCATGGTTAGAATTGGTTTCTTTGGAGTTTCGGCTCCCGGGAAACCCAGACATGAAACCTCCTATCATCGCATCCCCGGAAGTTTTGGTATGTGAAATCTAGAAGGGTAGAGTGCCCGGACTTAACCTGGGTTGTTGTTAATCATGTTAAGTAGTTAGATCCATTTCGGATTTTGGCCCTTCTAAAGACAAGAGAGAAAGGGGAATACATGCACCACAATTTCCTTAATCGCGAAAGCCGACGAGCACCTCCCCGATAAGACCTGTGGTCATAGCCACCGATTATATGAGTGAGGTTAAGGGATAGCAGGGTCTGTATCAGGTCCCATAGGGATTCGAGAATTCTTTTCATCGGAGAAAATATGGAAAAGGCCAAAAAATATTGAATTTTGTAGTGGGTGTGTTACATGCATGGCCCCTTTGCTCCTTATGTGAGGCAGATTAGCAAGAATTCGTCATCCTCCATCCATCAACGAAACACTGTCAATGAACCATATATAAAATCATGCAATAATCAATCATATGTCACATATACATAAATGAAATACTCAAACCAAGACAATCCACTCCCTGAATCAATCCAGAGTCCAAGGAGATCCATTGATGCCATCAACATCGACAATCTGTCAAGTGTCCTGCACACTCAGGGAAAACTCGTCAATAGCAACTTTCAAAACATATATATCAAATAACATTAATTGCAACCATCAACATCATCATAAGGATCCATAATCGAAAAAAATAATCATGTAATATAACTAGAACACTTGCACGCAAGTGTCCTTAAATAATAATTCAATAACAGGTGCTCGTAAGAGTGGGATGTTACATACACCCCCTCTTGTTTTAAGCTTCATCCCAAAGTTGTACAGTGTATTAAAATGCAATAAATAAAGTATTTGACGGGATCTATATGTCTAATTTATCAAACAAGCAAGGAAACTGATGGTGCATATCATATGCGTCCTCCCAGGTAGCCGAGTGTGAACTATAATTGTCCCACTGTACCTTGACCTGATCGACTGTTGAACGTCATAGTTTTCGAATGCGATGGTCCAGAATGCAGATTGGATCCATCGTGAGTGCACCCTCATCTGACACTTACAAGGAACTCATGTCAATCAGATGTGTATGATCACTAACATAATGTCTTAAAACACATACATGAAAAACATCATGCATATGCCTCAAATAATCAGACAAGGTTGGTCAATAGGCCACGGGTCCTTTCTTTTCCACTACCTCGAAAGGCCCCACAAATCTAGGAGAGAGTTTAGCACCTCTTCCAAACTTTATCAAACTCTTGTGCGGTTTCACTCGCAAGAAAACTCAGTCGCCAACTTCATAACTGCAGTCAACGTGATGTGCATCATCATAACTCTTCTGTCGATCTTGCGCTTATTTGTTCCTTTGTCTTATCGATTGGATTTGTTCTTCCATTTCTTGGATCGCTTTTGGTCCTACCAGGGCCCTATCCTATAGTCGATACCATCTCAAGGGTGTCTGACATGCTCCCCCATAAAGAAAATCAAACAGTGTCATCTTAATGGTACCTTGATAGTTATTGTTGTACGCAAACTCTACCAGTGGAAAGAACTCTTCCCAACATTTATGTTGGTCCATTACATACATATGCAACATATATTCCAAAATTTGGTTCGTTCTTTATGTCTTCCCATCTATCTCAGGGTGATACGTTGCACTAAAGTTCAATTGTGTTCCCAAAGCCTCTTGGAAATTGTTCCAAAATCGTCCTATAAACATCAATCCTCGATCAGATATGATCCTTCTTGGCACACCATGTAACCTTACAAAATCTTGTTGGCAAAGACTCTGGCTATGTATGGCGCATGATATGTCGTGAGTACAAGAATAAAATGTGCACTCTTTGTTAGAGTGTCAACTACCACAAAAATCGAGTTGTGCCTCCTTGTCGTCAGTGGAAATCCAACTATAAATTCCATCGAAATGACCTCCCACTTCGATTTCGAAATAACGTGTGGTTGTAGTAATCTTGTCAGATTTTTGTGTTCAAATTTCACTTGTTGACATTCTAGACATCTTGCCATGTAGCTAACTATGTATGCTTTCATCCCTTTCCAGAAGAATAAAGGCTTTAGGTCTGCCCTCATCTTCGTGACTCCCAAATGAGCCATGTACACTGCACGATGTGCTTCACTTAAGATCAGGCTTCTTAATTCATCATTATGTGGTACATAAATATCGTTGTTTAACCTCATCAATCCGTCATTGTCCAATGTATAACCTTCAAAATTTTCTACCCTCATGGTGTCTTGTCTGATATTGTCCTTAACCTCTTTGTACCAGTCATCATCGATTTGTATAGCTAGAATATTTTCTCGAATATTCGTCTAAAAAGGTATTACTGAGAATACGCATGGTCTCTAACTCAACCGGTCGGCCACTCTGTTTACCGTACCATTTATGTAATAAATATCGAAGTCGTATTCGCTAAGTAGTTATGACCAATGCTTATGTCATGCATTCAGGTCACTCTGCATAAATATGTGCTACAATCCACAATGATCTGTCTTTAATTCGAATTTTTGTCCAATCAGATAGTGTCTCCATACTCTCAAGACATATACAATTGTCAATAACTCCAAATCATGTGTTGCATAGTTCTCCTAATTTCCTTCATATGTAAGTGATCACTCGACCGTATTGCATGAATACTCTGCCTAAACCTTCCTTGGATTCATCTGTGCATACCAAGAATTCATTGTCCATGTCGAGGACTTTTAGTATCGACATTGTCGTCAATAACCCCTTGAGCGTTTGAAATGATTCTGTGCATTTCTCGGTCCATAAAAACTTCTTGTTTTTCTTCTGCAATCCTATGATCAGAATTGCTATCTTCGAAAAATCTTCGACGAACCGTCGGTAATATCCAGCTAAACCCATAAATATGCGTAGTTCTTGTATGTTTTTCGGTGCATGGAATTCCATAATATCCTCTACCTTTGTCGGATCCACAATGATACCTTCACCATATATAGTGTTCCCTAACTAATGAATCTTTGATTGGTAAAAAAAGCATTTCGATAGTTTCCTGTATAATTTGTCTTCTCGTAAACACTGTAGTACTAAGCGCAAATGTTCGTCATGTTCTTCCGTCGTCCAAGAATAAATCAGTATGCCATCAATCAATAATTGAAAAAACATGTCCAAGTATTTGCGGAACACCCCATTCATCAAACTCATGAATACCCCTAGGGCATTTGTCAGTCCAAATAGTAAAATGGTAAACTCGTAGTGCCTGAACCTCGTCTTGAATGCGGTCTTAGGACTATATTCCTCTTTAATTTGTAATTGGTGATATCCTGATCTCAAGTCAATCTTTGAAAACACCCTCGTTCCTTTCATTTGATCAAACAAATTGTCTATTCTTGGAAAAGGATATTGGTTCTTGATCATTGCCTTGTTCAATTGACGGTAGTCAATACAGAGTCTCCATGACTCATCCTTCTTTCTTATGAAAATAATCGGCGCACCCCATGGTGACACACTTGGACGTATAAGTCCTAAGTCCCAAGTCCAACAACTCCTTCAATTTCATTTTCAACTCCTGTAACTCCGGAATTGACATCCGATAAGGTGTTCTTGCTATCGGTTCAGTTCCAAGTTTCAAGTCGATTATAAACTCCAATTCTCTTTCAGGCAAAAAACAGGGTAACTCTTCTGGAAACACGTCTGCAAACTATCATACTACTGGAAGGTTTTATAATCCTTCTGCCTCACCCTTTTCATTTAGCGCTAAGATTGTGTATAACTTACATCCCTTGTGCATGCTCTTTTGAAGCTATAGGAAAGAAATAAACCTCAAGGACACTCCCTAGTTCCTTCCTACAATCACCCTTTTATGTCCCACATCATCGGTCAAACTTAACCATTTCATCTTACAGTTGAGTATCGCATCATGCAATTCCAACCAATCCATATTGATCACTATGTCATACGATCCTAAGATCGTGACATATAGGTCGACCTTTGTTACAAAATCTCCCAAGATAATGCTACAGTCCCTGACCTTTCCTCCAACCTTTTGTTTGGCACCTGAAGCCATTTCTATGTATATAAACTCGTCTTGCTTGATTTCCTTTACCTTAATTCATTTTAGCTCTACAATAGAGATAAATCTCTCGGTAGAACCTGGATCTATCAAAATACTAAAAGTTTTTTCGACGATTGTAATTGACGTCTTGAGCATAGTGGACTAATGCTCAGCCTGGCGGTTATTTACCGTTGCATGAATCCTGTGGGCCTTGCCCAAATATCCAACTGTAGTGTGCCCTGTTGAACCGACTTCTCTGGCCTTCTCAACCGGGCAGTCTTGCTTGTAATGTGGCTCTCCACATGTCCAACATCTGGTCTTCGGTCCAGTACTCCTGGTCCCCAAAGTAGAAGTTGTTGGCCTACTAGCCTAAGATCCTGGTTTGTTCCACTAAACATGCCTAAACTACTATTGTTGTGGTCGATGTTGTTGATGATGCGGTGTTCCTCTATAGGGAGTCATCTTCTGAGGATTCAGTCATCGT
This sequence comes from Picea engelmannii, assembly GCA_009831015.1. NCBI lineage: Eukaryota > Viridiplantae > Streptophyta > Pinopsida > Pinales > Pinaceae > Picea > Picea engelmannii. The sequence goes on along the minus strand of ML806248.1, from coordinate 308,204 downwards.
GTTGTCATGAACGTGGATCCCATTGACGTATCTCGATACCCTGATGTCTATCTAGCTAGTGTTTGATGTTGCTATGCACCCGATGTCATATGTCTAGTCGATCTTGTAGGAGTCATGCCCTGACCCCCACTGGTCAGCTCTTCCTCAACTATGAGGGCCTTCTGGACTGCATCCTGTAACGTCTGAGGCATTAGGATCCTCACCTTCACACAAATGTTGAAGTTAAGGCCAAACACAAACTTGTTGACCTTTATATTCTCTGTGTTCAAGTATGGAGCATACCTAAGTAGCTCCATGAATCAGGCCTCATACTCGGGCATCGTACGACCACATTGTCATAAAGCGTTGAACTCATTGAGTTGGCACTTAATGAATTCCTCTAACAAATAGCTCTCCCGGAACCGCTCCTCGAACAATTTCTATGACACGTCTTCGACAAACATGTTTAGTTGAGGTAGGAGAATCTTCCACCATAGAAGAGCGCTCCCCTTCAGTTGAAATACCACCATGCAGACCTTCATGTTGGAGGTCTAGTCACAAAGTGCAAAGCACATCGCCATGTTCTCCAACAATGCCTTGGCAACTGAGCCGTCTGTGGCACCCATGAACTCGGGAAACTTCACCTTCTCAAGTTCTCTTTAAATGCTACCCCTGCCAACTAGGGCGCGTTGTGAACTTTCATTGGGTACAGGCGCCCTAGCCTCATCTCTATTTAGTCAGTTAATCATGGCCTCTTACATCCTCTGAAAGGATCTCATCAAACCAACCACATCCCCCATAGCAACATGCTCATTTCCAATGACTTTTTCTTCTCCTTGGGGTTTAGACCCCTCTGGCGTGGATGTTATTGGAGGCATCACACCCCCTCCCCTAGCACCATGTCATCTACTTCCACGACGTCCTCTAACCATGATTACTTGCATGGACAAATTTCAATTTAATTAGAGATAAGTTATTAATCAATTGTTTTAATATAATGGAAGGTGTAATGATCCCAAGTCCCAGGGTTGAACCTTGCTATGATACCATATGTAACGACCCCACCATTACAACAACAAATAGTGATGTGAAAAAGGTATATATATTTTTTCTTCGCATTAGGAAATTAAAATCGACACAACATAATTAATAGCATCAAAAGTGACACATCATCATAATTTAATAATGACACAATCAAGGCATTAACATAATTAATAGCGACGCATCATATATTAATCAATACATAAGCAATTTCATCAAGTTCATTTGAAAGAAACATCATTATCGACCAATCAACATTTATCAAAAGGACCTACCCACCCAACCTATCATGAATGGTTAGGACCTCCAAGACACATAAGCAACGCTCAAGTCCAGGATTCATCTGATTGATTTTGACCACTTAGGGTCTCAGGACTGGCAATTGTTCTGAGGAACAAGGAGATATCTAAATCCCACTAATATAATCAAGCTGAGAATCATCTAGATCAATCAATCCATCTTAATTATTAGTTATTCAGGTCAAAAATTCTATTACAAACATACATCAATTAATGGACGCAATTAGCCATCTATGAAGCATTCCATCAAGATTCCAACTACAATAACATGTATCAATTAATTGATGCAAATTCCGCCTATGAAACATTCCAGCAATAGTCCAGCTAATATTTACATATACAAATGAAAAAGATGCAATTACCACCTATGGAACATTCCAACATAAACCATAGTTTAAGACTAGATATATCAACTATACTTATCCATTAATTTTCAAGGCGTAATATGATAATCTACTATACTCGATCAATTTTTCACGTAAATCTAAGAGAAATCGAGTGAGAGGACAATACATAAAAGTAATAAGAACCACAAGAGCATGAGCGCAATTGTAGAATCATATATAAATCTATTTCCAATCATCATTATTAATAGTTAAGGTTAGGTTCATTCAAGGTCAGACATCACTTATCAAGGGATCGAACACCTGTAACGAGTACAACTCTTATGTACCTCACTAGGTATCTTAATAAAATGATATTATCTTTTTAAGCAATAGCATGAGAATTCATTACTATTTTACGCACCCATTTTAAAAGGACTAAGAAAAGCAATGATTAACAAGCGATAACGATTGATTCCAAGCTACCTTACCTATATAATAGAATAACTTAAATAAGATCACCCCATGACCCACGTAAAATATTCACCTACTAACTTACATATCCCCGCCTAAGGATTTTAACGAAGATAAGTCTTACTAAACAATAATAAGGAGAACTCAGAGTTGACTTATAATTCTAATTAAGGAATTAAAGAAGCACCCAAGATGAAAAAACCCAAGTCAATCTATAGTTCCATTGAAGGAAGAAGGAGGGCCCAATCTTATTTAATCACATATAAGGACTCAATATGATCTTAAAAATCCATTAAAATACTATAAGAGGTCACATCATATGAGACATATATATGGATTTCAATCAAACATCATCACCATTCCAAGGATTTAAGAAGACCAATTTGTTAAGCAATAAATATAAAATGGCATAAGTTAACCCTTATACTTTTAATTAAAGAATTAAATCAATTATAAAAACCCACTACTATACATATCTATAAAAGGGATTTTAAGGAAGACCAACCTAATATGAAATGTATAAATATCTCTATGACAACTCACATGTATAATAAATAGGGTTATAAATATAGGAGCTTAATGAGCAATATAAATAAGGTTTAGCACTAAAATTTTATTGGTCTTCTCTAGCCAATCTCCAATTTTAAAGAGAACAATCGTTGGCAAAGTGATATCTATAGTAAGATCGCCATAGAGAAAGGCACATGCAAGGGTTGAAGGAAACAATCGTTGGCAGAACGATAGCTGTAGGAAGTTCTCCATAGAGAAAGGCATGTGCAACGGTTGAAGGAAACAATCATTGCCAGAAAAACAACTACTGGAAAATTGCCATAGGGAAGGGCGCATGCAATGGTTGAAGGAACAAACACTACAAGGGGATTTGTACCTGAAGGATTCCCACTTATTCTTATCAGATTGGTCATGAAGGTATCTATCGACATGGAAACTAAGAACCAACCACAGATTCTTAAGAATTAAATTTTGTGTACAAAAATCATTCAATCCAGTGACAAGAAATAACGAGTAAAAATAATCATACAACCGAAAAATAGTGGAGTTTAATTTTGTAGGTAGAACCATTCAACAAGCATGAAAAATTGGATTTCAATCTTAAGGGTATAAGTGATACGAATCGGTTGACTGGAACGGTTAAACACTCAGGAATACCATTCACCATAAACAACGGACTGTATCCATACTATCATTTCAACATGATTCCCGATGATACTTGCATTAGAGTAATCGAATATTATTATAGCATCTAAGTTTTATTTCGATATTCTGAACATTTCCCCAACAATTTAATATTGAGTTGATACACCGAAATTATCTATGCATCATGGATTTTGTTGAATATAATCATTGGTTCTATATCTACTCGAAAATAAAAATTTGACAGTGCGCTACGAAATTCTGAATATAACAATCATAATTCTATAACAAATTACATACAAGAAAATTCATATGGTGCAATTTCTGGAATAATTCCAATGAACATACATGAGCAAATTTTTCGATATACCATATCTAATTAACATTCTTAAATTATCGAAACCATAAAATACTGTAGCCGAAGATGAAGAATTCAAAGTTGTTCTTCCGCGACGACGCTCCTTTCGGCCTCCCGCTTGCTAACCGTAGAGACTTCACTGGTACCTTCCAACGAACGCTATGGGTACTCTTCTTCCACCTTAGCCCCCGAGCCACAAAGGGGCCACGCACACAAAACTAGAAATCCTATAGCTCTCAGCTTGCCTCGCAATGTAAAGCCACCATTCTCTCTCAAGGTGGATAACCCAACTCTCACAAGTAAAACCAGTGAAAAATAATTCGACAACATAACTTTATTGATAACCCATGTGATACATTTTCCCTCTAGAGCATTTTCTTTATAGGAGTTTCCTTAATGACACATCCCACTTGCACAAATAGTTCACTTTTTAATTAAATAAATTAGAATTATTTCTCTCTTACACTTGTCACCCTCTCCCCAAGTTGCACAAGTAATTCAACATTTTATTTAATTAAAGTCAATTTCCTTCACCCTTCCTAAAATAGCTTCTTAAATCACTCCTAGTTGTCTCTTTTTTTCCCCATATTCCCATTTAATGATTGACACCTTACTAAATCTGAGTTGAGTTAAAATAAGATTCTTCTCCTAGTTAAACTAGTGGTAGCTACACTCTAGATTCATTTCTATGCATACCCGATTTTCTATCTTTATTTTTTTCTTATTTGAAAAAACCTCTTTTTAAATTTTCTTGAACACATGCACCTTATATCAATCTTTAAATATATTTCACCTTTTCTTAATTCTTAACTTGATTTACTTCATCCCCTTTTTATTTAATTTATAATTTAGTTTTAGTCTTCTTACCAAACTTAGACTTAGGCTTAATTTTTGAATAGGCTTAGACTTTCATTCGAGGATTTACAATTAATAACTTCAATCCTTAATTAATTAATTAAATCTGGAAATGCTTAAAGATTTTACAAGGTTTAATTATTCGCTCAAGGTTTTCTAGGCCACCTAGTTTCATTGACTCAAGTGTTACTTACATGATCTGCCCTTCAAGACGCACTCTATGCTCCAAGGGTGCCACTCGCCTTTGACTGGTTTTGGTAGTTGTCCAACCCTTGGAGTCAACACTCCATTCGGGCAACCTTGTGAGAGACTAATGGATTTTAAGAAATAAGTACCCCACCTTATTGTGCGCCCTTTAGAAATCTTTGTGAGCGACTATGAAATCTTTATGAGTGATTGTCTCAGTCTGCCCTCACGACATCGTGAACCTATCGAACTAGGTAATCGTTAACCTACAATTTGAGCCATGATGGGAGTGCTAGTAGAATGTGACAGGGGCGTTGCCACGCATATCCCTCAATATATAGTTTTTGTGCATGGCCCCTTTACTCCTTATCTGAGTCATACTAGCAAGCATTCGTCAGCCTACATCCATCAACAAAACACTATTAATGATCCATATATAAAATCATGCAATAATCGATCATATGTCACATATGCATAAATAAAATACTCAAACCAAGACAATCCACTCCCTAACTCAATCTGAAGTCCAAGGAGATCCATTAATGCCATAATCATCCACAATCTGTCAAGTGTCCTGCACACTCAGGGAAAACTCATCAATAGCATCTGTCAATACATATATATCAAATAACATTAATCACAACCATCAACATCATCATAAGGATCCATAATTGAAACAAATAATCATGTACTATAACCGGATCACTTGCACGCAAGTGTCCTCAAATAATAAGTCAATAACAGGTGTTCGCTAGAGTGAGATATTACATACACCCCCTCTTGTTTTAAAATTCATCCCAAAGTTGTACAATGTATAAATATGCAGTAAATAAAGTATATGACAAGATCTATATGTCTAATCTATCAAACAAGTAAGGAAATTGTTGACGCATATCATATGCATCCTCCCAAGTAGTCGAGTGTGGACTATAATTGTCCCATTGGACCTTGACCTAATTGATTGTTTGACGTTGTAGCTGTCGAATGTGATGGTCCAGGATGTGGATTGGCTCCGCCGTGAGTGCGCCCACGTCTGACACCTGCAAGGAACTCATGTCAATCACATGTGTAGGATCACTAACATAATGTCTCAAAATTAATACATGAAAAACATCATGCATATGCCTCAAAGAATCAAGAAAGGCTAGTCGATAGGCCACGAGTCCTTTATTTTCCACTACCTCGAAAGTCCCCACAAACCTAGGAGAGAGTTTAGGACCTCTTTCGAACTTGATCGAACTCTTGTGCCTTTTCACTCACAATAAAACTCGGTCACCAACTTCATAATTGCGATCAACATGATGCGCATCAGCATAACTCTTATGTCAATATTATGCTTTTTTAATCATTTTTCTTATCGATTGCATTTGTTCTTCCATTTCTTAGATCGCTTTTGGTCCTACTAGGGCCTTATCCTCAAGTCGGTCCTATGTCAAGGGCGTTTGACACAGACACCTGCAAAGAAACTCAAATGGTGACATCTTAATAGTACTTTGATAGCTATTGTTTTACACAAACTCTACCAGTGGCAAGAACTCTTCCCAACGTTTATGTTGGTCCATTACATACATACGCAACATATCTTTCAAAATTTTGTTTTTTTCTTTTTGTTTGCCTATCTATCTTAGGGTGATATGTTGTACTAAATTTTAGTTGTGTTCCCAAATCCTCTTGGAAACTGGTCCAAAAATATCCTCTAAACACCAATCCTCGATCGGATATTATCCTTCTTGGAACACCATGTAACCTTATAATATCATTGAAAAAGACTCTGGCTATGTATGGCACCTGATACATCGTACGTATATGAATAAAATGTGCACTCTTTATCAAAGTGTCAACTACCACGAAAATCAAGTCATGTCTCCTTGTCATCAATGGCAATCCAACTATAAATTCCATCTAAATGGCCTCCCATTTCGATTCTGGAATAATGTGTGGTTGTAGTAATCCTTCCAGATGTCTGTGTTCAACTTTCACTTGCTGACATTATAGACATCTCGCCACGTAGCTAACTATGTCTCCTTTCATCCCTTTCTAGAAGAATAAAGGATTTAGGTCTACCCTCATCTTCGTGACTCCCGGATGAGCCATGTGCACTACACGATGTGCTTCACTTAAGATCGGGCTTCTTAATTCATCATTAGGAGGTACGTAAATCTTGTTGTTATACCTCATCAATCTGTCATTGTCCAATGTATAACCTTCAAAACGTGGTACCCTCATGGTGTCTTGTCTGATATTGTCCTTAACCTCTGTGTACCATTCATCATCAATTTGTATAGCTAGAATATTTTCACGAAGATTCGTCTGAAGAGGTATTATTGAGAATAAGTGTGGTCTCTGACCCAACGTATCAGCCACTCTGTTTACCGTACCTTTTATGTAAGAAATTTTGAAGTCGTATTCGCTAAGTAGTTCTGACCAACACCTTTGTCGTGCGTTCAGGTCACTTTGCATAAATATGTGCTGCAATACACAATGATCTATCTTTAATTCAAATTTTCATCCAATCAGATAGTGTCTCCATACTCTCAAGGCATATACAATTTCCAATAACTTAAAATCATGTGTTGCGTAGTTTTCCTCATGCTTTCTTAATTTCCTTGAGATGTAAGCGATCACTCGGTCGTCTTACATCAATACTCCTCATAAACCTTCCTTGGATGTGTCTATGCATACCAAGAATTCCTTGTCCTTATTGGGGACTTTTAGTATCGGCGATGTCGTCAATACCCCTTGATCGTTTGAAATGCTTCCGCGCATTTCTCGGTCCTTAAAAAATTCTTGTTTTTCTTCTGCAATCCTGTGATCGGATTTGCTATCTTCGAAAAACCTTCAACAAATTGTCGGTAATACCCGGCTAAACCCATAAAGTTGTGTACTTCTTATATGTTTATCGGTGTAGGCCATTCCATAATAGCCTTCACCTTCGTCGGATCCACAATGATACCTTCACCAAATATAACGTTTCCCTAAGTAATGAATCTTCGATTGGTAAAAAGAGCATTTCGACAGTTTCCCGTATAATTTGTTTTCTCGTAAACATTATAGTACTAAGCGCAGATGTTCATCATGTTCTTTCGTCGTCTGAGAATATATCAGTATGTCATCAATGAATACTTGAACAAACTTATCCAAGTATTCATGGAACACCCCATTCATCAAACTCATGAATACCCCCGGGGAGTTTGTCAGTCCAAACGGTAAAACGATAAACTTGAGTGCATGAACCTTGTCTTGAATGCGGTCTTAGGAATATCTTCCTCTTTAATTCGTAACTAGTGATATCTTGATCTCAATTCAATCTTTGAAAACACCATCGCGCCTTTTATTTTATCAAACAAATTGTCTATTCTTGGCAAAGGATACTAGCTCTTGATTGTCGCCTTGTTCAATTGGCGGTAGTCAATATAGAGTCTCCACGACCCATCCTTATTTCTTATGAAAATAACCGACGTACCCCACGGTGACACACTTAGACGTATAAGTCCCAAGTCCAACAATTCCTTCAATTTCATTTTCAACTCCTGTAACTCCGACATTGACATCTGATAAGGCGCTCTTGTTATCGGTTCAGTTCCAGGTTTCAAGACGATTGTAAACTCCAACTCTTTTTCTGACGGCAAACTGGGTAACTCTTTTGGAAACACGTCTGCAAACTCTCATACTACTGGAAGGTTTTCTAATACTTCTTCCTCTCCCTTTTCGTTTAGTGCTAAGATTGTGCATAACTTACATCCCTTGCGCATGCTCTTTTGAAGATGTAGGGAAGAAATAAACCTCAAGGACACTCCCTGGTTCCTTCCTACGATCACCCTTTTCTTTCCCAAATCATCGGTCAAACTTAATCGTTTTGTCTTACAATTTAGTATCATATCATGCGATTCCAACCAGTCCATATCGATCACTATGTCATATGATCCTAAGATCGTGACATATAGGTTGGCCTTTTTTACAAAATATCCCAAGCTAATGCTACATTCCGTAACCTTTACTCCAACCTTTTGTTTGGCACCTAAAGCCATTTCTACGTATCTAAACTTGTCATGCTCGACTGTCTTTACCTTAATTATTTTTAGCGTTGCACTAGAGATAAAGCTCTCGGTAGTACCTAGATCTATCAAAATACCAAGAGTTTGGTCGGCGATTGTACCTAACGTCTCTATCACAGTGGATTGGTGCTCGGTCAGGCAGTTATTCACCATTGCATGAATCCTATGGGCCTTGCCCAAATCTCCAACTGTAGTGTGTCATGTTGACCCGGCCGCTCGGGACTTCTTAACCAGATAGTCTCGTTGGCAATGTGCCTCTCCACATGTCCAACATCTGGTCTTCGGTCCAGTACTCTTGGTTCCCGAAGTAGAAGTTGTTGTCCTACCAGCCTGAGATCCTAGTCTATTATGTTGAACGGGCCTAAATTGTTGTTGTTGTAGGCAACTTTGTTGTTGATGTGGTGGTCCTCTATAGGGATTCCTCTGTTGAGGAGTCGGTCTTCGTGGTGTCATGAAAGTGGATCTTCTCGATGTATATTGATACCCTTATTTCTGTATGGCTGGTGTCTGATGCTACTGCGCACCTAATGTCATCTGTCGAGTCGGTTTTGCAAGATTCCTTCCCTGACCCTCGATGGTCAGCTCTTCTTCAACTATGAGGGTTTTTTGGACTACATCGTGCAACGTCTGAGGCATTGGGATCCTCACCTTCACATGAATTTTTAAGTTAAGGCCAAACACAAACTTGTTGACCTTTAGCTTCTTTGTGTTCAAGTGTGGATCATACCTAAGCAGTTCCATGAATTGGGCCTCATACTCGGGCATCGCATGACCACCTTGTCATAAGGCGTTGAACTCATTGAGTTAGCTTTCAATGAATTCCTCTAACAAATAGCTCTCTTGGAACCGCTCCTCGAACAATTCCCATGACACATGTTTAGTTGAGGTAGGAGCGTCTTCCACCATAGAAAAGTGCTCCCCTTCACTTAAAAGACTACCATGCAGACCTTCATGTTAGAGGTGTAGTCATGAAGTGAAAATCACATCGCCATGTTTTCCAACCATGCCTCGGTGGCTGAGTCGTCCGTGGCACCCATGAACTTAGGAAAATTCACCTTCTTGAGTTCTCTCTGAATGCTACAACTGCCAGCTGGAGTGCATTGTGAACCTTCATTGGGTACAAGAACCCTGGCCTCATCTCTATCTAGTCAGTTAATCAAGGCCTCTGACATCCTCTGAAAGGATCTCATCAAACCAACCACATACCCCACAACAACCTGCTCTTGTACAATGAATTTTTCTTCTCCTTAGGGGTTAGACCCCTCTGACGTGGATGCTACTGGAGGCGTCACACCCCCTCCCCTAGCACCACGGTGTCCTCTAACCATGATTACCTGCATGGACAAATTTCAATTTTAATTAGTGATACGTTATTAATCAAGTGTTTTAATACAATGGAAGGCGTAATGATACTAAGTCGCAAGGTTGAACATAGATTTGATACCATATGTAACGACCCCACCGTTACGACAACAAATAGCCATGTGCAAAAGGTAGATTTTTTTTTTCTTTGCATTAGGAAATTAAAATCGACACAACATAATTAATAGCATCACAAGTGACACATCATCATAATTTAATGATGACACAATCAGCGCATTAACATAATTAATAGCGACACATCATATATTAATCAATACATAAGAAAATTCATCAAGTTCATTTGAAAGCAACATCATTATCGACCAATCAACATTTATCAAAAGAAACTACCCGCCCAACCTATCCTGCATGGTTACGACCTCCAAGACACATAAACAATGCTCAAGTCTAGGATTCATCCGATTGATTTTGACCACATAAGGTCTTGGGACTTGCCACTGCTCTGAGGAACAAGGAGATATCTAAATCCCACTAATATAATCAAGCTGAGAATCATCTAGATCAATCAATCCATCTTAATTATCAGTTATTCAAGTGCGAAAAAAAATTATATTACAAACATACATCAATTAATGGATGCAATTAGCCATATATGAAGCATTCCATTAAGAGTCCAACTAAAATAACATGTATCAATTAATTGACGCAAATTTTTCCTATGAAACATTCCAACAATAGTCTAGCTACAATTTACATACATCAATTAAAAAGACGCAATTACCACCTATGGAGCATTCCAACATAAACCGCAGTTTAAGACTAGATATATCAATTGTACTTATCCATTAATTTTCAAGGCGTAATAGAATAATCTACTATACTCAGTCAATTTTTCACGTAAATCTAAGAGTAATCGAGTGAGAAGACAATACATAAAACTAATAAGAACCACAAGAGCATGAGCGCAATTGTAGAATCAGATATAAATCTCTTTCCAATCATCATTATTAATAGTTAAGGTCAAGTTCATTCAAGGTCATACATCACTTATCAAGAGATCGAACACCTGTAACAAGAACAAATCTTATGTAGCTCACTATGTATCTTAATAAAATGATATTATCTTTTTAAGCGATAGCATGAGAATTCATTATTATTTTACGCACCCATTTTAAAAGGACTAAGAAAATCAATGATTAACAATCCAATATCCAATTTTAAAGAGAACCAACCCATGGTTGAAAGTTCATCAGCTATTGAAAGGTGCATGCAATGGTTGAAGGAAAAAAACGTTGGCAGAGCGATAGCTACAGGAAGTTCTTCATAGGGAAAGGCACGTACAACGGTTGAAGGAAACAATCTATGCATCTATGCCAGAACAACAGCTACCAAAAATTCGCCATAGGGAATGGCGCATGCAATGGTTGAAGGAACAAATGCTACAAGGGGAGTTGGACATGAAGGATTCCCATTGATTCTTATCAGATTGGTTATAAAGGTAGCTATCGACATGGAAACTAACAACCGAACTCATATTCTCAAGACTTAAATTTTGTGTACAAAAATCATTCAATCCAGTGACAAGAAATAACGAGTAAAATAATCATTCCACCAAAAAATAAGGGAGTTTAATTTCGTAGGCAGAACCATTTGACATGCATGAAAAATCAGATTTCAATCTTAAGGGTATAAGTGAAACGAACTGGTTGACTAGTATGGTTAAACACTAGGAATAACATTCATCATAAACAACGGATTGTATCAATACTATCATTTAAACACGATTCTCAATGATACTTGCATTAGAGTAATCCAATATTATTATAGCATCTAAGTTTTATTTCGATATTTTGAACATTTCCCCATCAATTTAATACCGAGTTGATACACCAGAATTATCTATGCATCATGGATTTTCTTGAATATAATCATTGGTTCTATATCCACTCGAAAATAAAAATTTGACAGTGTGCTACAAAATTCTGAATATAACAATCATAATTCTGTAACAAATTACATACAAGAATATTCATATGATGTAATTTCTGGAATAATTCCAATGAACATACATGAGCACACTTTTCGATATACCATATCTAATTAACATTCTTAAATTATTGAAACCATAAAATATTGTAGCCGAAGACGAAGAATTCAAAGTTGTTCTTTCACGATGACTCTCCTTCCATCCTCCCACTTTCTAACCGTAGAAACTTCACTAGTACCTCCCAGCCAATGTTAGGGGTACTCTTCTTCCCCCTTATCCCCCCGAGCTGCAAATGGGCCACGCACACAAAACCATAAATCCTCTATCTCCTAGCTTGCCTCGCTAGGTAGAGCCATCACTCTCTCTCAAGGTGGGTATCCCAACTCTCACAAGTAAAACCAGTCAAAAATAATTCGAAAGCATAACTTTACCGATAACCCGTGTGATACCGTTTCCCTCTAGACCATTTTCTTTATAGGATTTTCCTTAATGACACATCCCCACTTGCACAATTAATTCATTTTTTAATTAAATTAATTAGAATTATTTCCCCCTTACACTTGTCACCCTCTCGCCAAGTTGCACAAGTAATTCCACATTTTATTTAATTAAAGTCAATTTCCATCACCCTTCCTAAAAGCGTTCCTTAAATCACTCCTAGTTGTCTCTTTATTCCCCATATTCTCATTTAATAACTAACACCTTACTGAATCTGAGTTGAGTTAAAATAAGATTATTCTCCTAGTTAAACTAGTGGTAGCTAGACTCTATATTACTTTCTATGCATACCCCATTCTCTCATCTTTATTTCTTTCTTATTTAAAAACAACCCTTTTTAAATTTTCTTGCACACATGCGCCTTATATCAATCTTTAAATATATTTCACCTTTTCTTAATTCTTAACTTGATTTACTTCATCCCATTTTTATTTAATTTATAATTTAGTTTTAGTATTCTTACCAAGCTTAGAATTAGGCTTAATTTTTTAATAGGCTCGGACTTTCATTTGAGGATTTACAATTAATAATTTCAATCCTTAATTAATTAATTAAATCCGGAAATATTTAAAGATTTTACAAGGTTTAATTATTTGCTCAAGGTTTTCTAGGCCACCTAGATTAATTGACTCAAGTGTTACTTATGTGACATTCCCTTCAAGACACACTCTGTGCTCCAAGGGTGTCACTCGCCTTTGACTGGTTTTGGTAGTTTTCCAACCCTTGGAGTCGGCACTCCATTCGGGAGACCTTGTGATAGACTAAGGGATTCTAAGGAATAAGGACCCTGTCTTATTGTGCACCACTTATAAATATTCGTGAGCGACTATCTCATTGTGCCCTCACAACATCGTGGACCTCTCGAACTAGGTAATCGCTAACCTACAATTCGAGCCATCGTGGGAGTGCTAGTAGGATGTGATAGGGATGTTTCCACACCTCTCCCTCAATATCTGGTTTCTGTGCATGGCCCCTTTACTTCTTATCTGAGTCATATTAGCAAGAATTCATCAGCATTCATCCATCAACGAAACACTATCAATGATCCATATATAAAATCATGCAATAATCGATCATATGTCACATATTCATAAATAAAATACTCAAACCAAGACAATCCACTCCCTAACTCAATCCAGAGTCCAAGGAGATCCATTGATGCCGTCGTCATCCACAATCTGTCAAGTGTCCTGCATACTCAAGGAAAACTCATCAATAACATCTTTCAATACATATATATCAAATAACATTAATTGCAACCATCAACATCATCATAAGGATATAAAATCAAAACAAATAATCATGTACTATAACCGGATCACTTGCACGCAAGTGTCCTCAAAGAATAATTCTATAACAGGTGCTCGCAAGAGAGGGATGTTACAGTAAAAGACATTAATCATGGTTTTAAAGTGGTTTCCTTGAGATATTATGATAAATCCGACCTTATGTACAAGTTGGAGAAGACACTATCGTCCGAACAAAAAGGATTTGTTGCTATGGTAGCTAATGTTGACAACACCAGCATGTTATGGCATCTTTGGGACATACAAACTTTGGTTCTTTACAACATATGATTTGTGCACATGGTTGATCATATTCCATAGATGAAACCACCTATTGGTGTTAGTGAAGGGTGTGTGTTGGGGAAACACCATCAAGGGTCCTTAGAAAAGGGAAAACTTAGGCAAGCTTATCAGCATCTTGAGTTGGCTCATAATGATATGTGTGGGCCTATGGATACACATCCTCTTGGGGGAGCTAAGTACTTTCTCACCTTCATTGATGATTATCCTTTCCTCCTTTTAATATACATTTTTCAATCCAAGGATGATTTCTTCGGGAAATTCAAAGAATTGAAATCATTAGTGGAAAATCAAATCCTAGAAAGGATTGAGTGTATCAACACTCATGATGGTGGAGAATATACTGGTAATTATTTCAAAACATTTCTCATTTCTCATGGCATAGCATTGTTCCCTACACTCCACAAAAAAATGGAAGAATAGATTTATCATGGAGATGGCTCGATGTATGCTTCGCTCCAAGCAAATCAAGCTTAAATTCTAGGGAGAAATGGTTATTTGTCCAACCCTCGTCATTAATGAGACACCTACCTATGTTCCAAGTATGATTTTGTATGAGAAATAGTATGGAAACAACCCTTAGTTTTGTATGGTCTCGTATTCCTAGTGAAAAGAGAAACAAATTGAAAGCCAAAAATCACTACTACATTCTAGTGGGATACAAAAACATTTCCAAGGCATATTGTATATATGATCCTTCTACTCACAAGGTCATTGAACATAGAGATGCTATATTTTATAAAGCTCCTACTCACGGCCCACCGAGATCTTTCCACTCCTTACAAATGATTCCCAACATGTTTTAGTAGATATTTCTCCTCCATGTTATGATGTTGGTCCTCCTCTCAAACCTATGAGTGTTTCCTCAAGTTCTCTTCCTATAGTGAATATGAAAATCAAAGATGATGACAAGGAACTTATTTATGACTCGTGCAATTATAATCCTATTGAAGTCTCTTATTATATACTTAATTCTCCTTTCAACACTCCTCTTCTTGAAATTGAGTAATTCGATGAAGAAGACTTCTTGATCGATCCATTTGATCTAGTGCCTCTTTAACCAGTAGGTGAAGGACATAGGCCATATCCATATTGTTGACTCATACTTTGTTCACCTATTCAAATAGTTTGCAAAGAGTTGCAAAACTTATAATTCTTTAAAATACTTAATAATATAACTATAATAGATGAGGTCCCCTAGAAAAGAGAATTGAAATTGTATGGATTGCATATGCTCTGCATTATGATATAGTATCAACCTATCATAGTTTTTGTGTGGGATATCTCTTTACATCAAAAAGTTTGCCTCAAAGTACATTTAATTTCATCCACAATAACATGCTTGAGTAAACATGTTTCTCATGGAACAAAGTTGACATTTGGTATGATGATGTATTTCAGTTTTTTTATGCCTCACATCTCAATGGTTTTAAGGATCACGTGGAAAGATTCAAGCATACAACATTCAATGGCACAACACACTGACTATAAAGGCATATATGGTGGCATGTTTTATTTACAATATGTTTTGAAACTTTGCATGGCATTAACATCTTGAAAGGTTGTATAAAGTTTCACTTTACATTGGCAATCATGGTTATACTATTGGCTTGACATTGGAATTATGTTCAAACAAGGCATACTTAACATATATGTTATGAGGTTAAATTCCCTTAACACTCGCATAAATATGGTATGGTTTTGGTTCGAAACATTAGTGGTATTTCATATTCCATAGCACTCACATTATAGTGTATTAAGTGTGCATTATCTCATGCACTGTGATATGAATTGTTGATTTAATGTGGAGAGTTAAAGTTACATAAGGCACATATAATATGAAGATTTAAATTATATGGGATATCAACGTATTTGTATTATGATATAGCCATACATTAAATTGGAAATGACTATTCATTTGTCACCAAACCCGCACCTTATCACCTTGAAGTTTGTTAGGGTTTCCATCATTCCTCATTTGGTTTTTGACTATGGAGAGAGTAGCATATTGTTGCATTGTGTTCCAAAAGATACTTTGTTCGGTGTTGCAACTATGAAGCCCTTGCAACCACCTAAACTTGGAATTATATAAATATTGGTTTTCTTCTTGCTAAGGTATGTACTCACACAGAATTGGAAGGTACTTCTATTGCAAATTTGTTGCTAAATGAATTAGTATGGTTCTATCATATCATTGCAAGCATGAATCTCTTATTTCCCTTTATTTTCCATCTATGTGAAAAGAAAGCTATGGTGAAATAATAGAACAATCGTTCGAACAACTGGTTAAAAGGATGTATGGTTGGTTGATATTGTTTATGTTGTCAAGAATTGTGTTGGATTTATTTTCACTATCATCATTACATTTTTATCACTTTCCATTTTTTCTTTTGTGTCCTGGGAAAGGTTTGACCACAGAATTGAGATGATAACAAGTGTAAAAGAATCTTCGGTTAAACCCATAACAATGACTACCCCTTTACAAAGAAATGCAACCTAGGTTCAGTTTTGATTTGTTCTAAAGGCGTAAAACTTTGGTTATGCTTATAAAAGACTATGTCCCAACTCACCATTAGTCTTCTCATACTTGATATTATTTTCCTCTATTGAAATAAAATCGACTTGAGTTTATATGAAATTTATCGCGAATGTGATATACATTGTGACATCGCCATTGTAATACTCCTCCCATTTTTCTTGAATGGATGACATGATAGATATATGGTTTGGGTTTTCCCACTCTCATACTCCATTCATTGTATAATAGCTCATACTTTGTTCATTATATTTAAAAACCCACAATTTGGTAAGCGTGAGTCATCACATAAGTTTTGAAGATATTTACCTAGGGTATTGGTCAATGTTATGGAGTTATAATGCATAAAAATTGTAGATTGTAAGCATAATGGATGTTATAAGGAATGACATGGAAGTTTTATTGAATATTCCCAATCCTAGTCACTACAATTGTTCCATGTTGTTGGTTAATATGTGTATATGTGTATCAAGTGCATTTTTGGAAATATGTGCAAATTTTAAAAAAGGCACATAGTGGAGATAAATGGTTGAGTTTGAATCCTAAATTGTTTCCACATGAAGATATGTACATTATCCCTTCATTATTTATCACTTATCATAAGCATATTCCCTCTATCATTAAACAATCCAAAGGTTTATTAAAGTACAGAGTTTTTTTCATTAATCCTTGTTCATATTTAAGAAAAGATATATTCAGTTGTTTAAAGAGGCATACATAGGATTAAAGTTTCGGATTGGCTAAAGAAACTAGAAGATAAAATTATTGGTGATGAATGAGTTTTGGTTTTCTTTCCCCTCTTATACATTATTCCCTTTTCATTTATCCCCCGCATACTTGATCTGCCATGTTCTAGACGAAGCCTTACTAAGTCATATTTAACAAATATTGCAATGAATGTTTATTTTGCTATGTGTCGTATCATGCTCAAAGAATTACTATTAACTGATTGAAATGGAAATGGAAAAAAAAATATGAGCTTCTTTAGCAGGGGAAGCAGAGGGAGTAACATGGGTGACAGAGAAGGAAGAGGAAGAAGGCCTAGCATGTTTTGGCAGCAAGGGAGACACAAGAGGATAAGATTCTCTATCCATTTTGATGCAGATTCAGATGAATTCAAACAACTAGTGCAAACTGGTTACCTAAACATCGTTGGTCAAACTCCTTTGCCTCAACCCCTAGCTCTTCCAAGTGTACCTTTGCAGCCTCACCCCAGTGTTATGGACATTCCCAAGCCTCCTATTCATCCTGCAAACAATGTTTGGGATAGTAATATAGTGAATCCTCCTTCTGATATAGCAAGTGGTCTATCAGTCCTAGAGATCCCCCTTTACCTCATCACATGGTGCCTTTTGTTACATCATCTTCTTCCATAGCCCGCTCTCCTCCCAGAGAACATAGAGTACCCTCTTGAAATTCAAATTGATAAAGGGAAGAGGCTTATTGTTACCCCTATCATTGATACATCCCAATCATCCTCTGCACACTCAAAGAAAAAGTCAACAAAGGTAGGAAAGAAATAGAAAGTTATTTTAAGAAGAAGTACCCCCGTCTCTTATAACTTATGGCATGACAGTTTTTATTTTGAGACATATGATACTTTATTTTGAACAGTCAATAGAAATATGATATTTGTTTTTGAAAACTTAAAAATAACATATTATTTTGATATATGGGAGGTACAAGTGTTTGATGACATGGAATTATTTTGATGAATGTCTTTTCTTGATTTATTTTTATGTTGTTGCATATGTATACATTCAAGTTATTTTGGGAGCTACAAGGGAAATTATGTAAAATAAAGATGCGTGGATCTAGTGGGACCCCGCCTATTATTAGTTAAAATATAAAAACATATTTGTGACCCTTATCTTAAACTAAGATGTATTTTCTTAAATGAAAAGTTAATTAAATTTAAAAACAAAAGTGGTTGAACTACCTAACTACTTCAAAGAAGATATAGAAATAAGGAAGGAGTTCAACAAGGAGAAGGAAGATTATTGATAAGGTATGCCTAATTTTTGAATGAGATATTCATCTTTTCATTCCATTGTGAGATTTCATAAGAGATCAATTGTCTTGTTGACAACAGGTTTGTTTTGAAGGTGTCAAAGAAAATACTAGGAGGCATTGATCGATGATATACTCCAAGGTCATTTATTTTCTTGAAGTATGTTTTGGCTTAATTAGAAGTTCTAAAATCACTTGGTGCTAATTAATGCTAGTTTTGTAGAGTTCAAAATGATGATACACATGTAACTTGAATTGATCTAGATCGGTCTTGCATTGTGATGTTTTTTTTTTTTTTTTTTTTGACATTAGTTGTCCATGTATGAGTTTTAATTACATCTTGGACTTCCAAGAGTTTTCCCTGGTCCAATCCCTCACAGGGACTTGAAAATGAGATTTTCAGTTGTAACTCAAAGTTGTCATTAATAAAAAAAATTCATTGATTTCTTCTCACTTTGAGAACTGTTGGGATATTGTTATTTAATATTTTATTACATACTTCATTAATTTGTTTTAATTTCCATCATTATTAATTTGTTATTCACATACTTATTTTGTCATTTCTTTGTATCCTACTATTATTTTATTTAAGTTGTAATACTTGTATAAAAACACATAAAAATCATATATTTTAAAAAAGGATATTTGATCCAAGAATTACATTTCTTGAGGTCCAATTAAAGTTTTGATAGGCTATAAACCAGGGTAATAATCTCGCCTATCTCATATAGCCTAATGAGATTTGAAAATGTATGAGTAAGGAGAATTACCATTCCTTGCATCAACAATTTATTTGGCAACCATACTGGGGAGATTTATTTACTCTAGTTCTTTTCTTTACTTTATCTGATTTTAATGACTTTTCCTACCCCTCAACAACCAAACATAAGACTTAATTTTCCTGATCAAAGAAGTATTACTTCAAGCATGTTTGATTTTATTTTAGAAATTGTTGTTTCCCATGAACAACTTGAACATTCTTGGGAATCTATTGCTTGTGACATAGAAATTAAAGAGCAAAGAGAGGCCATTGAAAGGAAAGCTCATAACCATCCTCCTCATTAGAAGGTTGTCTTATGACCACTCATTCTCGTGTATCACGATGAATGAGGGGTGAATCACTTGAATTTGATCCTTTCTTTGAAATTGGAAGAAGGAAGGTAATCTTAGAAAACCTTCAACCAAAGCTTGAACGGTCTCTGTCTGATTCTGAGACTGAGGTTACAAGTTCATCAAAAACTTTCTCTCCTAAGAAGATCACAAAAACACATAAAAATCATATATTTTAAAAAAGGATATTTGATCCAAGAATTACATTTCTTGAGGTCCAATTAAAGTTTTGACAAGCTATAAACCAGGGTAATAATCTCACCTATCTCATATAGCCTAATGAGATTCGAAAATGTATGAGTAAGGAGCATTACAATTCCTTGCATCAACAATTTATTTGGCAACCATACTGGGGAGATTTATTTACTCTTGTTCTTTTCTTTCCTTTATCTGATTTTAATGACTTTTCATACCCCTCAACAACCAAACATAAGACTTAATTTTCCTAATCAAAGAAGTATTACTTCAGGCATGTTTGATTTTATTTTAGAAATTGTTGTTTCCCATGAACAACTTGAACATTCTTGGGAAGTTATTGCTTGTGACATAGAAATTAAAGAGAAAAGAGAGGCCATTGAAAGGAAAGCTCATAACCATCCTCCTCATTAGAAGGTTGTCGTATGACCACTCAATCTCATGTATCACGATGAATGAGGGGTGAATCACTTGAATTTGATCCTTTCTTTGAAATTGGAAGAAGGAAGGTAATCTTAGAAAACCTTCAACCAAAGCTTGAACGGTCTCTGTTTGATTCTGAGACTGAGATTACAAGTTCATCAAAAACTTTCTCTCCTAAGAAGATCACAATGACTTCTTCTGGTGGTTCTAGTACCACAAGTGGGCCCACTTCCTCACAGGATTATGTCTCGTCCTTATTCGAAAGTATGTACAATCATTTCAACCATGTTCAATCTACAATGAATCATGCAAAGGTAATCAAACAATATGGTTTATTCCAATTCAAAGAATATGATAACACTACTCCTTGGCATGTATCTTCTCCTTTGAATATAAATCCAACAACCAATCCTCTTCCACAATTTAAGGATCATTTGCCCAAATTCTCTGGCAATGGAACTATCTATGTCAATGAACATTTAGTTGCATTCTCTAATGCATGTCATAATATAGGCACGAATTATAATGATACATGAGATTCTTCGTAAACTCTTTGGAAGGGAAGGTTGTTGCAGATTTCTTTGAATTATCGTCTAAAGTTTTTTTGACTTGGGTTGAATTATGATATTGGTTTAAATCCACTTATGGGAAGCCCCAAATTCCAGTAGATTTGTTGAAATATTATAACAATCTCATTTATAACAAAGATGAAACAATCAAATCCTTCAATTTACGTTTCACTAAATTGTATAATCAAATCCTTGATATTATCCAACCTCGTAATCAAGTTGCTTTGATGCATAATTGCAATGCATTACCTTCTTCTTATTGACATAGATTAGAAGAGAAAAATTTTAATAGCCTAGGGTCTTCTCTACAATATTGTTTATAATTCGAAGAACAATTGACAAGAACAAATCTCCTTATTGAAGATCACATTAAGAAAACTGATATGTCAATTGTATTGTAGCTTGTACAGGACATAAGAAACAAAATGATTGTTTTTTAGCGAAAGGGTGTTACTTCAACCTCCACAGAAACCTCCACACAAGTTACCTTGAGAAATTAGCCTCAAAGTTTTCAGCCTAAGGAAATACTCTCGAGGGCATGGTGTAATTTATGTGAAGGAAATCATGATGAAAATTCTTGTAAAGTGAGAAGGAATGCAAGAGAACAGATTTTTGGGAAAATATTTGATTCTACAATCGTTGCTTTAGATTGGGCTCCTGAAGAGGATGCAATGATGGTTGATACTCAGAATAAATCTTACCAAAACAAGAAAAAGGGTGGTCCTCAAAAAACCACTTTACAAGTGGTATTCCATCTAATTATATCTTCCCTATCCATGGGAATTTAAGGCATATCTTCTTGATAGTTTCCAATACCATTTTCGGGATATAGGATATAGTGTGCCAGTTATTAAACAAGGATAGTCCTCTAATACTATCTTGAAGGGTTAACGTATCACCAAGTGATAGCCATTGTTTCCACCAAAGCTTGGTTTGATTTTCAACCTTCTCAATTAGTCACTTCTAATTTCTCTTCCTATAATCATCGAGTTTCAATAGAAACCCTAGGTACTTAAAACCTGCTTGAAATTCCATCTACTAGAAAGGAAAATATCAAGATTACTTCTCACTTGATCCTCCTCCACTATGTTAAAACAAATCAATAATTTATGCATATTTATCTCCATACTTGTTGTAACATTCATGCTTAAGATATCCTTTAGTTTGGTTACATTTTTCTAGAGCTACCATGGAAAAGTAACATATCATCTACAAATAGGAGGTGACTCAAATAGAACAAAGCACTAAGTGTAATACCACATAGAGAACTAGATCTCTTAGCCTCAATAATTTTCCTATTTAACCCTTTGATAATGATTAAAAAAATTAGGGGAGACAATGGACAGTCTTTCCCGAGGCCTCTACTTGGATTGAAAAGATATGAAGGAGAACCATAAATGAGTACTACAAATGAGACTAAAGTTAGGCATCCCATGATCCAATTCATCATCTGGACACATAACCCAATACAAATTAGAATAATTCTCATATGCAACCGATTGGATCTATCATATGCTTTGGATAAGTCTAATTTCATTACCATAGCCTGCAACCTCTAATTTTTTATAGAGTGCAACCCTTATTGAGCCATTCCTATTGCTTCATGAATTTTCCTCCCATACGAACCCAAACCATTCATTTGATATTGACTCAGAAAAAATATTTTTGACCCCCATAGCAATAACCTTCACAATGATTTTGTAAATATATTTATGAAAAGAGATGGGCTTGAATTCCTCAAAAGAGGAAGGATTGTCCTTTTTAGGAATAAGGGAGAGAAAAGTGGAGTTAAAGGCACCTAAAAATTACCCTAATCTCCTGGGATCCTCCACCAACCTGATCAACACATCTTCTATCATATCATTAAGCCAACAAAGAACTCCACAGTCCAACCATATAGGCCTGGATTATTATCCTTCTGCATAGAATCTATCATAACTGTGAGTTTATCCTTAAACACCCCATCCACAAGGTGCTTGTTTTCTTCTTCTCCTGCAAAACTGGGGAAATGTGAGTTTAACTTCACCATATTTTTTGTATTAACTTTAGCCTCTTCATGATATAAATATCTAAAGTGTGAAACCCTAATATATGCTAGCTCCTTGAAATACCTAGCCATACTCCCATCCTCCTACTTAATTTCCCATGTAGTATTGACATTTTTCCTATGATTGGCATAGTTATGGAAAAAATTGGTATTTTCATCCCCATTTGCAAGTCACACGACCCTACTTTTTTTATCCAGGATCTTTTCATTGTGACTTATAAAGAATTGTATTGAATGAGCATAAATTAAAGTGCACCATTAAAGAAGGGAAAACTTAAAAATGAAGAGACATAAACATAACATTTTCACACAAAAACTTGATAACAGATTTCATCCCTGGTGGACTACATCTTCGGGTCCTGCTCTCAAATGGGTAGGCTCTTTCATTATCTCAGCAAAAGAATTTGGCAAATACATGAATATACATCATTCTGAAATCAAGTTGTAGAAATAATGCTCAAATCGGAGAAAAAAAAAACATCACCACTGGATTCGTGGCATCAAATTACCCAAAAATTACTGTCTCCATGCTTTGATCCAACTTGGCACTCCCAAGCCCAAGAGAAATTTTGTCTCGGTTTTCGTGCCCTCTGTAACTTGCAATTATGACAGTCTCTACCTCGTAATTTGTACCCACATTCATACGGTACGATCGCACCTCCCCCCGGATCTAGGTGGATTGTTGTTTTTTACATAATAAAACTGGCAGATAATACCAAGCGACACCGGTGGCGCGTTGGTTATGGCAGAGTTGTTTAGGTGTTGGGTAAGGCAGAGGTTCCAGGGTTGAACCCACCGGACTCCATTTTGGTTGTTTGTTATATATATATATGGTACAATGTATCTGTTCTCCCCTAAGTTTAGCGACCTGCTAGAAGTTTCTGCCAATGGCTATTTAAAATTGGCATGGTCCGCCAGATTTGGAGGACCCACCATTTTTTTAAAAATGAAATTCATTCGCGGGCCAATATTGGGCATTTCCCGGGTTTCCATGTGTCGCTCGATGATTGGACCATGTGGAACCCACTGATACACCCACCTATATGCTAATGTGGTTTCCCTGTCACTCTATACTGACACGTGGCGCTCCCTGGGTGGTGCCACGTGGCACTTTTCTATTGGTCCACATGGACCCCTGAAAATCCCATTGGCGGGTGACACGTGGTAACCTCTGGTGCTGCCACGTGGAATGTTGATGTCATCATCTCATATGATGATGTCACCCTGCCATATTAGTTGTTGACATCATCAATATGGATGATGATGTTTCCCCTGTTGATTGGCCATGTTTGACCACAACTTTGACCATGAATATCTTTCAAACCGTAACTATGTTTAACGAGTCATTTGCGTCACTAGAAACCTTATAGCACGCTCTTCGCGATCATGTCATTTTCACTGAGTTATTGGAACTTTGAATTTTTTCCCTTTCTCTATCTATTGGAGCCATTCTGAGCGTTTTGAGTTGCCTCGTGAGTTCTAAGTCATTCTTAGCCTTCTCTATATCCTTTTTGGATCACACCTTCCCATTGAGATGTTTTTGGACCACCAAAATCTTTCATCAATCAACTGGTAAGTGAGGGAACAGTCCCCTCACTTTGTCCTTCTCGATCCACTTTTCCTTGCTTGGATGTGTGTCCTTTAATCCTACTTGAAGATAATCAACATCACCCCTACGTGAAGTCCTCATCCTCCTTTTCAGGATGATATCTTCCAAGTACTCAGGTGCAAACTCATGAACTGATGGTATTGAAACTTCCTCATCTTGATCCATGATCATGGGAGGCTCAAAAAGTTTCAAGTTCTCAGCGTTCACAATTGAGTAAATCTTCATATAAGGTAGAATATCTAGACAAAAAGCATTGGTACCATTTTTCTCCAAGATAGTGAAGGGTCCATAATGAATGGGCTTGAGTTTCTTTCCTTCACCCTTCAATCTCTCCTTGTTGATGTGAAGCCATACCTAGTCTCCAACCTGGAACTGATGATCAACCTTGTGCTTTTCATGCCGAGCCTTATGTTGTGCTTGAATTTTCTCCAACTGTTCCCTGACTTCCTGGTGTATTTGTTGAATCCTATGGATGAACTTGTGGGTTTTTTCCTCCATTCGTTCTTCATTTACATCGACATCTCTCCCATACATCAAGTCCAAAGGAACCTTTGGAGATTCCCAAAACATGTCTCAAAAGGAGAACTCTGAGTGGATGAATGTAAATCTTGGTTGTACGCATGGTGTACATAGGGTATTTGTTCATCCTATACCTTGGGACGCTTGCTGCAGTAGCCTCAAAGCAAAAGTACCACTGTTCGGCTTACCACCTTTGTTTGTTTGTCGGTCTTTGGATCAAAAGTAGTGATCCTCTTCAATTTGGTGTCCATCATTCTCCACAATCTAGTCCAAAAGTCCCCAAAAAATCAAGTATCTCGATTCGAGACGATAGATGTGGGTAATCCAAAGCGAACCCAAACATGCTAAAAGAAGAGATTAGCAGTCTGCTCAGCAGTGATCTGCTTTTTACAAGGCATCAAGATACATATCTTGTTGAACCTATCCACTACAACATACAAATAATCATGACCCCCTTTGGTCATGGGTAAACCCCCTACAAAATCCATGGATATACTTTCCCATGGATGGGATGGAACAGGAAGTGGCAAGTATAGCCCTAGTTTTCTATTAGTGGGCTTACAAGTAGAACACATCACACACCCCTTTACATATTTAGTTACAATTTCTTTCATTTGAGGCCAGTAACAAAACCTCTTCAAATGAGCAATAGTTTTTCCTACCCCAAAATGCCCAGACACAAGAGAAGTATGAGCTTCTTGTATTAAATGGACTCGTTCACTTGTAGGAATACATAGCTTTCCAATATGGTAAAGTAACTTTCCCTGCAAACAATAGTTCTCTACCTGTGCACCAAGGGTTAGCTTCATATATACTTCTTTAAAATATTAATCGATGGCATATTGTTCTATATAGATATCATGAGATAAAGAAGAATTCTTCAAAATAATAGAAGCAGCAATAGGAGGTCTAGAAAGCATATCACCTACCTTGTTACTTGCACCCTTTTTATACTTGATTACCAAGTGAAACTGTTGTAGAAAACTCATCCACCTATAGTGTCGAGATTGTTGCAATTTGGTCTGTTCTTGAAGATATTGTAAGGGTTGGTCATCTATATGTATAATGGTTTCCTTCCCTAACAAGTAGTGCTTCCATTTATTTACACTCTAGACTAATGCATACAACTCTTTATCATATGTAGGATAGTTAACAATAGTTTGGTTAAAAGTTTCATAGTGGTAACAGATAGGCTTAAGATATTGCATTAGTATTGCACCCATGGTGTATCCCCTGGCATCTGTCTCAATCTCAAAAGGATGTTGAAGATTCGACAGTGCTAATACTGGTGTGGTATTGATCTTTCCCTTCAAAGTGTCGAAATATTTTTGTTGCTTTCCTTCCCACTGAAAAGTGTTCTTCAAACTGGTTAAGGCATGCAGAGGAACTGCTATGAAGGAGAAGTTGGGAATGAATATCCTCCAATACTGGAATGCACCTAAGAAGCTTCAAACTTCGATTACACTTTTTGGCTCAGGCCAATTTACAATTACATCAACTTTGGAAGGGTCAATTTTGAATTGTCCTCCTCCTACAATATGACCTAAGTATACAAGTGCAGTCTTGCCAAATTCACATTTAGACAATTTTACACACAGATTTTCCCTTTGCAAAGTATCCAATACTTGATTTACATGCCTCACATGCTCATCCCAAGTCCCGCTAAAAACAATAATGTTGTCTAAATATACAATCACAAAGTCATCTATGAAATTCATGAATACATCATTCATCACATGCATGAAAGTTGCCAGAGCATTACAAAGCCCAAACGGCATAACCAACCACTCAAACAATCCTTGTTTGGTTTTAAAGGAATTTTTCCATGCATCATGTTCTGCGACTCTGATTTGATGATATCCACTGCACAAATCCAACTTAGTGAAATAGACAGAATTCTTCAATTGATCAAGTAAATCATCTATGCGAGGAAGAGGGTATCGATTTGTCACCATGATTTTATTTAAGGCCTAGTAATCGACACACATTCGCCATGTGCCATATTTCTTTGGCACCATCATGATCGGAGAACCACAAGGAGATGAACTAGGCCTGATGACCCCTTGATCCAATAAGCCTTGTACTTTCTTTTTGATCTCTGTCATCTCCACAAATGACATCTTGTACATGCCCACATTAGGAAGAGGAGAATCATGTTGAAGAAGTATCTCATGTTGGATTTCCCTCTTAGGAGGTAATCCATCTGGTTCCTGAAAAATATCATCATACTTAGAAACAATATCAATTAATTCATTTTTATGAGATGGATCACACCCTTGGAAAGCATCGGATATCCCAACATCTTTCTCTTTGACAACCATAAGTACATATCTCTTATTAGTGTTTATGAGTCTTTTCATTTTCCCTGCACTTACAAGTGTGGTATTTACCCTCATGTTGTGAGCTCTAACAATATATTCCACTCCCCCTTTAGTAAGGTGGTATTTGTTCTCATGACGAAAGAAGACTTCTTTTCTATCATAAAGATAAGGATTTCCCAACACTATGCCACATATATCAAGTGGTACAACATCCAAATCCACTTCATCAATCAATTTTGAAGCAATATCAAATATGATCCTACATTGTTTGGTGACATTAAGTTTTGCTTTGTCACATACCCAACCAAGAGGATAAGGTTTCAGATGTGGTTTCATTTCAAGACCCATTTTCTTGACAAGTGCTTCAGATATTAATTTTACTTGGGAACCCTGATCAAATAATGTATCTATCTTAGTATGTTTAGATAAAACTCTTATGTGAAATAATCCATTCCTCTTTCGTTCATCAACATGAGATTCATCATTGGAACTAGAACTAGCATGAAGAGAATCTTTACCTTGTACTCCAACCGCTGTGATCTTTCCTTCATCTCCTGAATCAGAACCAAGATCTTGTTGTATCGTAGCAATGGTCTTTGTATTCCCCTTTCCACCGAACTGTTTCATTTTTTTTTCTAGATGCAGTTTCCAACAATGTTCTTCATCGTGACCGCTCTTCTTGCAATGAGTGCAAGATGGTTTTCCTCCTTCTCTCATCACTGTAGCGGTCTTATTTTCCTTCCTTTTAAACTTCTTAAAAGTATTATGTGGGAAATTGGAAGGTTTCTTTGTGGGAGCTTCTTGAACATGTTTCCCCATGTTCTCAAGGTGAGTGGCTTGCACACAAAATTTGTCAAGACTAGTGGGGTTAAACAAGAGCAAAGTATGTCGAATATAACTGTGAAGTGTGCCAATATACTTCATTAAATTATGATAAGAATCCAAAGGAATGTTTAATGAAAGAGCTTTCTTCCTAAATTATTCTGTGAAACTTTGTACAGTTTGTCATTTACTTTGCCTTAAAAAATTTCATTCCATCATTTCTTTATGTAAATATCCTAATGGATAAAATTGCTTTCTTATCGCTGATTTAAATTCTGACCATGAGGAAAGAAGCTTACCACACTTACTTATGTCCTGAATCTTTCTCTCCCACCATACGAGAGTGGTGCCTTCCAACCGAACAGAAGCCAGTTGCACTTTAACTTCCTCTTCGTCAATATGATGGACACGACAATACACTTCAACCTGTTGGATCCAATTATCTAGCTTTTCAGGATTAGCATCTCCATTAAACATAGGTAAAGCAAATTTTACATCAAGCTTTAATAATGGTTTCTTGAAAGAGGCTTTATGGCTAGAATGATGAGAATGATGAGAATGCTCAGAGGAAGAAGAACTAGAACTTGAAGGTGAAGATGAAGGCGTGGGAGGATCTCCTCCAGCCCCTTGGTTTACCGAACCATCATCATCTGCATGTGCTTCCTTTTTCTTCCCTTTCTTCTTCATGCTCTTCCCATAATCTCCATGCATTCGCTCGACCATTTCTGACATGCAATAAAAGACCATGTGAAATTTTTTCTTCTATTCATCATGCTTGTCCTCTTCTACCATTTTCTTCCTTCTGGATACACGACCAACTTTGGGATTGAAATTATTTAGAGTTCCTTCACCCTACTTATGCTTGGCCCTAGTAAGAATTCATACTCAACAATTCAAGTCAAAGACGACTGCTCTGATACCAACATGATCCAGGATCTTTTCATCCTGACTTGTAAAGAATTGTATTGAATGAGCATAAATTAAAGTGAACCATTAAAGAAGGGAAAACTTAAAAGTGAAGAGACATAAGCATTAGATATGAACACAAAAACTTGATAACGGAGTTCATCCCTGGTGGACTACATCTCCGGGTCCTTCTCTCAAATGGGTAGGCTCTTTCAATAACTCAGCAAAAGAATTTGGCAAATACATGAATATACATAATTTTGAAATCAAGCTGCAGAAATAATGCTCAGATCAGAAAAAAATAAAAATAAAATAAAAATAAAAATAAAAACATCACCATTGGATTCCTGGCATCGAATTACCCAAAAATGATTGTCTCCATGCTCTGATCCGACTCTGGCACTCACAGGCCCAAGAGAAATTATGTCTCGGTTTATGTGACCTCTGCATCCTGCAATTATGACAGTCTTTGCATCGTAATCTATTCCCGCAGTCATACGGTACGGTCGCTCTTCCCCCCAGTGTAAGTTTTAAACCTGTGAAGTAAAGCAATGCATGTATATTCTTAAGCAAAACAGGATTTAATCAATGGCTCATACACAGAGATTTTATACCAGAAACCCTCAACCAGGAAAACTTTTCTTATATTCATTATATCGAATTTCACCATTCACCATACAATATGTATACAATGTTTTTAGGTATTCCGTAGATACCAAAACCATAATCCCTTAATCCGGGATTAATTTAGTAAACCGCTAAAAATAACAAAAACCAAGCGCAGTTGTCGAATCTGACGCGCCCACACACACACATGCAAAGAATATAACACATACCCAACATTCTCCCACTTGTTGTTTTCTTTTCATCCAGGGGTCCAGGGGATTATATAGTCAACAATCCAAGGAAGTAATTCCCATTGTTACTCTACACCAGGAGAACTTTTTTGTGCTCACAGACTTTGTCAATGAATCTGCAACATTCTTCAAAGTGTCAACCTTTTCCAGCAACACCTTCTTTTCTTCAACCATGTCTCTCACAAAGTGATA